>LVYW01000004.1:3581912-3848947 GCA_001630435.1 Sporothrix globosa
CTCTCCTGAACTGCCTGGTATCACACACGCATTGGTGCCCTCTTAAACCTCGCTGTGTATTACTCAATTCAGAAGGAAAAAATCCTATGCTGGCATCTTTCTTGCCGCACCTGCGTTTCTTATATAAAAGTTGAAAACTCTAGTTTGCTATGGCCACCAACTTGAGTATAAAAGGAAGGTCCTGTGCCCGCAACTCGGCAAGAAATACAGGACCTGTCTTCCTCTCCAGTACCTATGACTGCTTGCTTGCACTCTCTGCCTACGTGTAAAATAGACCCAGTCTCGCCCGTGCACGTCGTTTCGAAAATCCCAGAAAAGGAGTCACCTACCTGAGCGGGATATCAACATGTCTTTCATGGTAATGACAATAACCACCCATCCATACGTACAACGTTTTGTTGCCGGCATGGTTCTAACACGATATCTCTTTGTACAGAATAGCATTAGAGCTGGGCAGTCCAACGGCAGAAACCTCGGTGTGACAGGCATGTTGCCCCTTGGTGATAATCACTGCCATATAAGCCACAATCGACCTTGTGTCTCTGACTCTGTTTCTCATATAGATGGTAACGGGTTCAATACCAATCTAATCTACGGCATCGGCAGTCAGTTCATGACGCTTCCTTTGGCCACGGCCCGCTGGTCACAGACGCTGCCGGATTTCCTCGATGAGCTGCTGTATCTCACCGTGCACGGGGCTCTTTCGCCCACCTGGACAGTTACGGTATACATGGGCGCTTTTGACATTTCTCTCTGGACGTCGAGTTACTAACTGTCAGTACAAAGGGCTCCATTTTCACCAGCGACGCTTCGTCAACCACCTCAGCCAGTCACTTTGCGTCTGCTTCTACGCCTGCCACATCTCCTTCCTTGATGGAAGTAGAGGATGTCCATGTTCCGGATGTCGCGACGGCAGTTCCAGGCTTTGACGGCAACAATGACGGTGGTCCACATATTGGAGGCGAAGAAATGGGCTTCGCCATTTTACGTATGCTAGCGGAGACCCCCGCCGAGATGCCCTGGTCAGCCGTGTTTATTGAGGGCTACTTTGATGAGGAATAGTTGCGTAGGTGGGGAGAACACCTAGAAGGTGTGCCTTTCCAACAAGATATATATGGTGTTTTGTGATCCGTATAGCTCTTTAGGATGTGGTTGGAGGGCTATTTATTTGCATTTCATGATTTTTGTTGTTGCAACTACACTCGCTTTGCATTTTTATGCAGTAGTACTATTTATATACAGCACTTGCCAGCCTCGTTTCTTATGCCTCCTTCAATCAAAACAGCCCATTCCCGTATTCTTCCTGATTTGCTCCTATCACAGCAGGTTGCATGGTGATCCCCACCTGCCCATCACGGTTACACAGTCGTCAAGTGACAAGTTTAAAAAGAAATCCATTGACGAAGCCCAGCTAAACTGTTTTATAACATGTACAAGTACTGTGATTAAACAATAAGATAAAACAGACAGGGGAGAAGAGTCACGAAAATAGGTCTGTACCTTGTACAGGGTGGGTAATGTAATCGAAGGGACAAGAGGTCAGCCACGATCCTGCCCTCATAGAGCTGGAACAGCCACCTCCGCCGTGAAACGCGGCACCTCCCATGCCAGCCAGTCCGACCGTGTTGTCGGCAGCAAACCCATCCCGTTGATCTTCCACACACCTAGTGCCAAGGCCACAATCTGCATTGCAACAAACGCCAGCTTCACCTGCAGAATCTGGCCGCGGTTGCCGGGCGTCTCGAAACGCTCAAAGGTCTGCTGGGTGCTCAGGATGCCCATGATCGGGTTCTTGAAGGCCATAAACACCATCATGATGCTGAAAATCTGCAGCGAGTTGCCGGACATGTACATCATGATGGCCGTCATCGGCAGGTTCTTGATGGGGCCTAAGGCGACCTCCCACGCCTTCTTGACCTTGAGCGTGTCCATCTCCTCGGGCGTCTGTTGCTTCTTGGGGGCGGCCGTCGAGGCGGCGGCGGCCTTTGTGTCTTTTGCGTCGCGTTTCTATCGTCACCACAAGAGTTAGCAATTGGAGTTCTATGCCATTCTATGCCGCATCGTCCTGTCGCCGGGGGACGACAAACCTTGTTGGATGAAACCGCTTGTGAGGGAAAGCCCGGCGGGTCGGCGATGTTGCCGGACTTGGCGCGTGGCGCCGGCGGCGACTGGAGGTCAGCGACCCATTGCGGGCGTGCCGTTTTCGAAGTGGTGAGCTCGGACATTGTCGTGCTCTGCCGGCTGGGGAGGGAGGAGGATAGCCTGTTCGTGGAAGACGATGTTTAAAGCTTGTTGTTGCAGCGTTGTCAGTTCGAGGCTTGTGGTTGCTGTAGCGGGTCCACTTTTTCCCATTCAGTTGCGTGTCGTTAACGCTAGTCACCTGAATTAGATAAACAGGCTGCTAGAGTATTGCGGAAAGGAAGAATCGGCTTACCAGGCCCAGGCAGTGGGTGAAGCCCCACTCCCTACCGCCCCTTCCCGGTATGGCAAAAGGGGCATTCGAGAAAAGGCTGGGAATTTTAAAACGGAGCAAGAGCAATTAATATTAAATAATGAAATAAAAAATAAAATATAGTTGGACAGGGAAAGAACAGGGCTACCGCCTTCCCTTCCCGACGACGACGACATCTACCCCTGTGCATCGCTTCGTTGCCCAGACTTTCTCCAACGACAAGCCATCGCCAGGCGTCAACACCGTGAGCACTCCGCGCCTTGCAACGCTTTCGACGCCCGCAACGCCCACATCATCCCCCCAACAGCGTGCGTCATCAGATACTGCTGCCCACGCCCGTGCCAGCCGGTTCTTCTTTGCCCGCCATCGGTCCCCCTGCCCCGACCGCTCCTCAACTTCGACTCCGGACGCGGAGCTCTCTGCATACTTGGGGTGAGTTCGGAGCGCACACTCCTTGCATCAGCGGCCACGCATTGGGTTGGATTGGCCAGGGCCCTGGCGCTCTCCGGCTTCGCTGCACCGGTGTAGTGCCGTAGAGCCGTACGATACGTCGATGCGTCGTGTCCGCACGCATGTGGCCGCGTTCAGTTTCTACAAACCTCACATTACCTGAGCTGTCTGGTCTTTGAGCGCCGGTCGTTGTCGTGCTGGTCACGACCCCATTGCGGCAAGCTGCATGCTGCATGCTCATTCCGAGCAGCCGCTTCCCCTCCCTATTCCGGAGCTAACCACCACCAGTTTACCTTCGACAGTTCTTTGTCAAGCTGTCACCGATTGTGTTCCCCTCCTCGTCTCGACATAGCTTTTTCCCAGCGACCCAACCGCCGATCGAGAAAACCCCTGCTGCAGAACAGCCAACCATTGTTGCGCTCTCCGCACTTTCGACTGCCCTCCTGACACGCCCTGGGTTGGTTGTCCCCCTCTTTTTATTGTGTAGCTTTTGCCCTGCTTGGCCCATCCCGCCAACCAACAGACCAGCCTCGACCCGAGCAGCCGCCCTCCTTTTCTGGACGGTTGGTGCGTACGCGTGCGTCCTGCTGTGCTCACGAGGTCCTATTGCGAAACAAATCCAGAAAAATCTTGGCCCCAAGAGATAACAGTCGACAATATTCTGTCTGCGCAACTCGACCCTAGCCACAAAGGCCCTCCGATTCCACCATTCGCACTCACACACTCACACACCATCTGTCACACATCAGTCGTTGTCGACTACTACTGTCGTCATGTCCAGTTCACAAGGCGGAGGTGACTCCAAGCTATTCGCTCGGGTATGTTTGTCTCGTTCCCCGTGGATACTTTTTGTATTTCCAGTTTGCTTCTCCCCGTCCCCTTTGCCTATATCGCAAACCTTTTTCATCATCCAGCTGTCAACCAGCAGGCTTTTCTCATCCTTCCCCTCCTCTGCCACTGTTGCGCTTCCCCACCTCGTCGTCCGATCCGTCTCCGTCATAACATGTGACGCAACGATGGGACGCCGACTCGGTGTCTGGTTATACTTCATCTTATCCTGGCATGCGGCCCTTCTCTCTCTGTCTCTCTCTCTCTTTACGCTAGCCAAAGCTATACACAATCTCTCCACTTCATTCTTTCCACTTATCATCGTCGCTCTCATTGATATTCTAGTCGGTATATTCATGTTATCGTCTGCATCAGTGTGCTTTATGTATCCATACACATCGTCGTTTGTTGTGTATCTCGCGTCCCATCGTCTCCACATCTTCAGCCTCGCACAGCACTCGTTTCCCATGCCTTCCCCCTCACCGTCGCCACGATGTTTATGGCATACCTTCCTCCGCCCTATTACTCACGCGCGCTTACTATGCAGGGCAAAGTCGCCGAGTTGCGCCTCGAGCTCAACAGCGGCGGCAAGAAGGACAAGAACTTTGCCGCCAAGAAGATTGCCCTCAAGAAGATTGTCGCCAACATGACCATGAGCAACAACGACATGGTCGCCCTCTTCCCGGACATCATCGCCTGCATGCACATTCAGAGCATCGAGATCAAGAAGATGTAAGGTGGTGGCGCATGTGCCAAGTGGTCTTCCAAGTATCCCCTTGTCTGCACTGTCTAACTTTGTGTGACCTCACCCAGGTGCTTCCTCTTCCTCGTCAACTACGCAAGAATGCGCCCCGAAATCGCGATCAAGGCGATCCCTGTGCTCGAAAACGTATTACTTCCGTTCTCCTATTCTCCCGTTCCCCCAACGCCTTTGTGAGGCAACGCCACTAACCGCCGCACGAACAGGACATGGAGAACAATAATCCCCTCGTACGAGCCCTTGCGCTTCGAACAATGTCATACATTCATGTGCGGGAGTTTGTCGAGGCCACTGTTCCGATCGTCAAGGCCCTCCTTCGCGACTCCGATCCGTACGTGCGGAAGACGGCAGCGTATTGCGTTGCTAAGCTGTACGACCACGACAAGCACATGGTAGAGGGTTCTGACCTCATCGACCGTCTCAATTCTTTGCTCCGCGACGACAACCCGACCGTTGTGGCCAGCGCCTTGGCCAGTTTGATGGACATTTGGGAGCGTAGCGATGCGATCAAGCTCACCATCGACTACCACAACGCCTCCAAGATGGTGGCTATCCTTCCTGACTGTTCTGAGTATGTATCGGATAATCCCATGATCTTAATCCACCAGCACGCCTCCTACTAACGACTATTGCTTATAGATGGGGCCAGACATACATTCTTGAAGCGCTCATGTCCTACACGCCACAAGAAACGACCGAGGCCGCTCTCCTGGCAGAGCGCATCTCCCCACGGCTGTCGCACTCCAACTCGGCCGTCGTCCTTACCTGCATCCGCGTTATTCTGTACTTGATGAACTACATCTCCGATCAGAAGCAAATCACTGCCCTCTGCAAGAAGCTGTCACCGCCGCTCGTCACGCTGCTGGCCAAGGGCCCTGAGGTCCAGTACCTGGTGCTGCGGAATGCCCTGCTGATCCTGCAACGGCGGCCTGAAGTGCTGCGCAACGACATCCGCGTCTTTTTCTGCAAATACAACGACCCCATATATGTCAAGGTGACCAAGCTCGAGCTCATCTTCATGCTTGCCAACGAGAAGAACATTGACGAGGTCCTCACCGAGCTGCGCGAGTATGCGACCGAGATCGACGTCCATTTTGTCCGCAAGGCGGTGCGCGCCATTGGTAAGCTAGCCATCAAAATCGAGCCTGCTGCCCGCCGCTGCATCAACGTCCTGCTCGACCTTGTCGCCACCAAGGTCACATACATTGTCCAGGAGGCCACCGTCGTCATTCGCAACATATTCCGCAAGTACCCAAACCAGTACGAGTCTATCATCGGCACCCTTTGCGAGAACCTTGATTCGCTCGACGAGCCCGAGGCCAAGGCCGCCATGGTCTGGGTCATTGGCCAGTACGCCAGCCGCATCGAGAACGCCGACGTGCTGCTCGAAGACTTTTTGTTCTCCTTTGCCGAAGAGCCCGTCGAGGTGCAGCTTGCCCTGCTGACAGCCACGGTCAAACTGTTCATTCAGCGGCCGACAAAAGGCCAAGAGCTTGTCCCCCGTGTTCTCAAGTGGGCCACCGAAGAGACGGACAACCCGGACCTGCGCGACCGTGCATACATGTACTGGCGCCTGCTGTCGACGGATATTGAGGCGGCCAAGCAAATTATCATAGGCGAAAAGCCGGCTATCACGGCCGAGTCGGAGCGGCTGGACCCGCAGACGCTCGAGGAGATGTGCCTCAACGTAGGCACCCTCGCCACAGTCTACCTGAAACCCGTCCAAACCGTCTTCCGGTCGGCACGGCCACGGCGCCTCATTGAGTCACCCGCGTTGCAGCGCCCGCTCAACCCCCAATCTGCCAACGCATCCCTGCCCCTACCTCCATCACAGCAACAGCAACAACTCTTGCAGCAGCAGCAGAGGCTCCAGCAGCAGCAGCAGCAGCAACAACAGCAGGCGCTCCTGCAGCAACAACAGCAGCAGCAGCAATTGCAGTTCCAGCAACAGCAGCCTGTGCAGGCGGCCGGTGATCTGCTGTTCATTGATACTAACAAGAGCCTGTCTATGCTTGGCCACGGCGGACAGCCGTCGGACATTGACTTGCGCAGTCGTGAGCCGACCGCGGCCAATGGCAACGGTCATCTCAACGGCAACGGCGTTGCTAGCCCGCAGTCGGCCCTAGACGAGGCCGATGCATACTTTGCGCAGATGCGCATCCAGGAACCCACTGTGGTGGCGCCCGACTCGTTTGGCGGGGGTGACGGCGGTACCCCTGGCTACTTGGTGAACCAGTACGCCGCACAGACGGCATATCACCCGACACAAGGGAACAACGATTTGTTGATGTAAGATGGTGGAGTGGCTAAAATAGAGTAGTTGGGAAAGGTTATACTTCTTCATTTTTTTGCCTTCGTTGCAGACCCAGCGTTGTTGTATTTATTTTACCATTTTGTTTCCCATCTTTTAATTCTGATAAGTATTGTTTATCGTGTACATAGACAAAAAATGTGTCGCTACGTGGAGACACAAGAGTAATAAGAAACAGAATCGAGTATCAGTGGCAGCGTTTGTTCGTACGAGGCGAGTTTGGCGTAATGTAAAAGTGAATTCTATGAAAGCGTACGCTCACGGTTACATGATAAAAGAGATTGCCCTCCTTTTTTCCTTCTGCTTCCTGTTGCTATCCCTTGTCGGCCGCACCAGCGTCGTATGCGCCATAATGCTCGTACGTGAATCTTCGATATTCTCGATACCCCTGGTTCTCTCAGCATTTCGCTTCCACCACCTCCATCAATCTCCCTTACTGTTCCTCATTGTCCCACAATCTCATTCCCCCTTTCCTCGCGAATAGGATGAGAAGAATCATAATGTTCTTCTCTCTGGTAGCTCCACCCTTAGTTGGCAAGAGCGAACAGGGCCCAAAGAGCGACAGAGGCCAGCACGGCCCCGGTCACGGTCTCAGGCACACCTCGGCCAGCGCTAGAGTTAACAGTGGCAGTCGGCTTGGTGGGGCGCGGAGCCGTCTCGCTCTCAGCAGGGACAGGTAGGGTCGTCGAGGCCGAGATCGACAACGCCGTCGACGAAGCCGACGACGAAGCTGCAGACGAGGCAGTAGTACTCAATGTACCGTTGCTGCTGCTCGGAGTGATAGAGGGGCTGCTGACCGACAGGCTGGAAGATGTGGATGGCGACGCGGGAGGCAAGCCCGATGCGTACGTCATACCAGACGTCTCAAAGACAGTCGTGGTAGATGTGGCGCTAACCGTCGTAGTCGATGAACCAGTCGTGGACGTCGACGGGTTGCCATAGCCTCCATAGATGGTCACGGTGGTCATGTCGCGCTTCGCAAGCTTTATATCAACGGGGATGCCAGGGGTCGTAGCGGCCAGGGGAGAGACGGTGTTAGTGGTAGTACTATAGCTGGTGAGAGTCTCGAAGTAGGAGACGGTGATGTCCTTGGTGAAAGTCGACACCGAAGTCTGAACATTGGTGACGGTCTCAACAGAAGTGACAGTTACAATCTTCTCGATAGGAGCGGTCACCGTGGCAGTCTCAGTAACAGTAGCGGTAACGGTGGCTGTAGCAACCTCGGTGACGGTGATTGCGCCAGTCTCAGCTACGGTGAGGGCAATGTCCGTCGCCTCCATGAATTCTTCCCAGGGCTTGCTCGTATCCGGACGAAGAAGGGTGTACGTGATGTGGCCAAGAGTGCGGGTAATCAAGTCGCTAGGAGGTAGAGTGTTAGATAGCATTTGTTGTGATGGATCTGCGTCGAGTCGTTGTCACTTACAGACCGACGGTGCAGTCACCGCCATCGTCAGCCTTGACACGGCCAACAGCCAGGAGAGCCAAGGCTCCCAGCTTCGCCATCTTGCCGATAGACATGGTGGTCAGTATGGATGGTTGATGTTATATCTGGGCATTGGAACTTGTTGTCAGTAACTAGAACGTCACGAGGTGCGATGAAAGTATCTTCAAATCGTGGTGATGGGTTTGATGCAGGCCAGGGTTAGGGTTCTGAGTACTAACTCACCAGTTGTTGATGTTTGTTTGTACTGGAGACGGTGGCGCCTCTTGGTAAGGGAGAAATACTGCGATGTCCAAATAAGAACCGTGTATAGGAGGGCAAGATGTCGAGCAAGATGTCGGGCGATTGTTAACAGAAAGGAGAAATCCAGAAGAGGAGAGAAAGAGAGAAGAAGAGAGGCAAGTAATTTTGCACGGCCAGAAATTTAAATACTTGAATAATGTAATTTCTGCGTTTGCGAGGCAACAACGCCTGCAGCCACTTGTGAGGAAGGTGCGATGGGCAGGAAGTCGAGGCCTGCCATTGCCACCAAAACGGAAGGAGCGATGTTGTGAATGCGGTTTCCGCTTAGCTGGTCCCGGACAATGTGCCTGCCGTACACCATTTTGAGTATGAGCGTACTTATAGTCGCTTCATATCGATATCTTTGAAAACAGCGAGTCTGGGGGGATAGGATGCATTCTTCACGATACAAACAGTGGTGGATGGCGAACCTCAACCGCTTGTTACAATAAAAGTTTATGGATACAACGGTCACTTTTGCCGTATTTCTTTTATGTACGCATAAATTTTTCTGTATCATTTGAATTTCCGTGAGCGTTTATCTTGAATTTAATTTACATTGAGTTTTGTTTGAAATTGTTACAATATCCTCAAGTAAATGGGCTAAGACCAACGGAAGAGTTTATATCAGCCAGAGGTATTCCTCGACATATTTTCTCCCTACTTAAATTATACATGCTAATTTCACAAAGACAATGATGGATTTTATTTTATGATGAATAGATACATAAAACGTGCACACTCATATTCATCTTGGATCTTTTCAAGTAGCAAAGTTGATATGTCGTGAACAAAATCGAGCCACGTGTGAGTATGAGCCACACATGACAAAGATGAGTAAATTACGTACGCGAGTGAGCCGTTGACCATACTGCGCGCGTTAGTTTTCTGTCACGAAAGGCCGAACAGGTCTTTTGAAGATATTGCATGTCACGGGTAGACGAGGCGCCTCATTGTAACAGCCGTGAGGCTGGAACGAGATCCACTGGGACTGGACATTAGAGTTAAGTACGGAACTACAACAGTCCGTACCAAAAGAACGGTCTCACCGCTTTCGAAGCGCTAGTCTTAATTAGGAAGGTGAAAAATCATTAACAACAAGAATATCGCGTAAATTCAAAAACGCTTCAAAACATACAAAAAGACGTCACTAACGAGGCCTACCCTCCACATATTCGTTGCCACCCTCCAAGGCGATAACCTGTTGAATATGGTGAGGAATCCTCTCAATCCACTTCTGAATCCTCTCTTGCGGTAAACTTGTCCACACCTGCCTCCAAATTTGTTCGGCTTGATTCCTTGACTGTGGTGCACCGGCCTTTGTAGCCTCTCTTTTAAGGTGAAACCAACAGGGCTCGATCATATTCAAGTCCGGTGAATTGGGACACCAAATAAGCCTCTGAATACCCGCCAGACTATATAATTGTTGTTGGTATGGATGTGCGTGTGCTGGCGCCTTGTCTTCTTGTACTAACGCGTCATCGCCACATTCCCGGGCAAAAGGAATCAACTTCGGTAATATAATATGTTTTTGGTAACGGTACCAATCAATACCAGATCCTTTACCTCTCGTTAATTTGCCTGTAGCCTTGGTGAACCGCCACTCTGGTTTTTTCCCGGGTTGATTGTGAAGTCCTAGGCGACGTATACTTGTTTGAAGCTCCCAT
The DNA here is from genome assembly GCA_001630435.1 of Sporothrix globosa. Lineage (NCBI taxonomy): Eukaryota > Fungi > Ascomycota > Sordariomycetes > Ophiostomatales > Ophiostomataceae > Sporothrix > Sporothrix globosa. The sequence goes on from LVYW01000004.1 coordinate 3,592,104, forward strand.
TGTTCACGGTTCTCCTGTTCAATTGTTTGGTTTATTGTTTCCAACTCTTTGTCGGCTTTCTTCCTCTCTCTCGCTGTCTCTGCCCGCCAAATGTGGAATGGCCCTTTCTTCTCGTAAGAAAAACTCCCCTAAAACATAAATTCTGAGTATCCCTTCCACCTCTCTCGTATAACAGACTTTATGACACGTTCTTGTGAGGTCCTCCACACTCTATAACCGCCACGACGATGTGACAATATAATAGAGGTCTCATCGGTCCAGATCACCTTCTTCCAGTCATCCAAAGTCCAGTCTTTATGTTGTAAACACCAGGCGAGTCTCTCTTGCCGCATAGACTCTGTCAAGCCGGGTTTTCGAGTCGGTTTCGTCTTTTTCATACCAGCCTTGCGTAATATACGCCAGACTGTCATGACAGACACTCCTCCTATCTCGTTGGCGATATGAGCGCATGTCTTTTCTCTCCCGTGTCGGTTAGAGCGAACCTTCGAAAGTATCTCGTCTTTAATGATTTCTTGTTTGCGAGGACGGCCAGGTCGTGCTTCGTCAACAACGTAAGAATCGAGGATAACTGGCTTGACGGCGTTAGGGTCATAACCACGTTCAATCGCTTTATCAATAAGACGATTTACGTGACGCGATGTTATGCCTGTGATAGTCTCGATGCGGTGATTTGGGACGCCAGCCTGTTTAAGGGCTATAGCTTGCGCACGCGTTGCTATGTCGTATTGACCCATTATCTAGTAAAAAAGCTGTCAGAAATGAAGATAAAAAGAGGACGAATATGGTGATACTTTTCGTTAAATAAAATCGTTCGAAGTAAGGCCGAAAAACACGTCAAATTGTACGCGTTGGGCAGCATTGCATGTTATTTTGGCTTTTTTGCCTTACCTGTATGCATCACGAATTCTGCCGTTTTTTCTGCCCAAGGCGGTGAGACCGTTCTTTTGGTACGAACTGTTGTACAGCATGAAGAATTCAGATAAGTATTTTTCAGAACGGGGAAGCGGTGTATGAACACCCTGGTTTAATCGACACGGCTGAGGCTATGAATATCCCATTTGATTTGATGGGAACGGGCACGTACGATGGCTTCGACCTGGGAGGCATGGTGAACAAATTTTAGCAGCTTTGCAGGGCATGTTGCAGTTATTGATATATGCTCGTGGGGCCGCATCTGGCCAGGCCGCCCTCCAGACCAAACATGGCGACAAGACAGAACAGGGAAGCATTCTGCCAGTTCTTGATGTGGGGTGGTGACAATAATGCGCGATATCACGCAAGCAGCTAGAAGGATGAAAAGGGTCGTGTGATGTCTCGGGGGTGAGTAGACAACATAAAATGGCGAAATTTCTATCTACAGCACCGCTAAAAGCAGACGGGGGAAACCAAGTTGCAAAGATAGGAGCCAGGTATTGTTTGCAGATAAGAAGATTAGAGTCGTGGTGCATATCTTGGTGCCACTATCACTCAAACATGCACAACGTACAGGTACGGCCGTTTATATAGGTAGGCATTGGCATCCATCAGCTACAGTACTTCCCCAGATCCCGAGCAACTGATAAGCCCCAGAAATTGTGAACCTAAGTCTTGTGTTCTGCCAATAGGGCCGTTGAACGGCCAAGCAAATAGCCAAGGGCAAAGCACGAACAGCAGTCTGAAAATGGAATAGGGAGAGCGGCTTGTTCTGCCGCTAGCGTCGAAGATAGAGACAGCGTTCCATAATGATTCTGCCGATTAGCATTCCGAAGCCATCCAGGTCACTGTTACAGTGCCCGTGTAAGGTTTTTTGATGTGGCGGACAGCGTCAGTGGGTAACATTCGTGATTGGGCAAGCGAGGACGAAAGTAGATAATTCAAGATATGAAAAGCGAAAATAGAAAATAGAAAAACAGGAAAGATCGCATATCGAACAAACCAAAGGACGTCTTCCCGGGGACAGTTCAATACGAGAAATGCTGCGACATACGGACCAATTCTCCGTAGAATTTATCGTCTCACCATATACGTCATAGGCGACGCCTGGCGGATGGCCAGGAAGACTGATCGTCAGCACAAACCACTTCCACGGGGCGGCCGCTCGATGATTCGATGTGCGATGCCGTATCCGGTAGGCTGAGTATGTGGAAATATCGCGCTCAGGCTTTGGTAACCATATGCGCGCCCATGACAAATTGGAGAGGCAGTAAATACAAGGTAAGAACACAGGAGGAAACCAGCTAAGTAAACGTGTGTCAGCGGGACAGAAAGGTTTGCGTATCTTGCATAGTGCTGCGCAGTTTGCCTCTTGGCTGGGAGGGCAAAGCCGGGATCCCGGTGGCCTGGTTGATTGTGCCCAGGTGATCCATACTGTACGAAAATGGAAGGCGCAACGCAGTGCAGATTGGATTTGTTGCCAATGGCCGGAGAAGCGCAATACAGACGGGAAAGCCAAGAAACGACAAACAAGCAACATCCTCTCACAGAAGAGGCAAGAGCGATGCGCAGCCTCTCACAACGACGACACGGCAGCGGGCGCGGCTTTGCAATTGAATGCCATCCTCGTGCGGGAGGCTCTAATTAGGTTGCATAGAGAAAGGGAAACAAAGAGAGTTCCCATATGACAGCATGTTTGCATCAACGCCCATCACCAAGATGCTTTCAGCGTTGATTAGACTGAGTCAGGCACACCGTACTTGCACAGTGCTAATAAGCAACTCCGCCATCTCTTGCTATTCGTTGTGAGAGTGTTGGATGTTCGCGTCGCGCGTTCCTTCCGTTCGCTATACCCAAGTGCATTTCAGCGGCTTCCTAATTCCAACCGAAAATAAGTCGTATGCACCTTCCCAGCAAACGCGAAATCACACATAAAGCGTACAATGGTACGTCGCGCCTCCTGTTGGAGCCATCGTTGATTTGTTTTGCTTGTGCTGTCGAATAGCGCTAGTTGGGTGCCTGTAACGTCCATCCCAGGCCTGATCGTTGCTGGCATGTCCCTGTAGCCATTGCCCTGACTATGGCCTTGACAGGTGCCAGCCCTTCCGGACCGCTCGGCCAGGCCTCGGGCGTTGTGATGCTGTTACCAGTCAATGCCCGGAACACCTGCAAACAGACTACACAGTGTGCAGTCTTGCCCTGTGCACTTTCCCCCTTCTTCGCTCCTTCCCTCCACGACGAACCACTAGTTGTCATTGTTTCTTCTTTCCGTTAGCCGGTTTCTGCTGTCCCTTCCCCGGTCGTCTTCCTGGACTCGCTTGCCTCCCCATCCATTCATTCCCATCACTCCCCCAATTTTGAGGAGAAACAGACAGCAGCGTCGCAACCTCCTCCTGTTAATAAACCTTTTTCGACCATCGGTCTTTATTCATTGTCTCGGATGACCACGGCGCCATTGTATTGTTTCTTCCGCCACGATACTCGCAACCCACTCCGTCTCATTTCCAACGCCTGTTCTGTATTCGCTGCAAGCGTGTGGTAGGGCAACAAAAGCATTCTCGGCCTGCTAGCCAAGCAACGCCAGATCCCAACCCCTTACGAGAGAGCCGTAGTATCTCGCTGCAGAGAACGGCGAGTTACCCTTTCACACAGGAAAAGCATACATTGTCTGCAGTACCTGCAGGAATCACGGCCAGGCCACGTTCTTTACAAAACCCTATCCACCTCATTTTCTAGCCACGCGATCGACCGAGCGTTTTTTTATTCCACTGTGACCATTTCAATGGGCAGCTCCCTGGCGCTATAGACTTCGACCGACCACCAAACGTCCCAGCCGAATCGTGCTGCATCGTCCTTCGACCATCTTCCATCTCTGGACATTGTCTCATATACGTCGGGTATAGCCGCCGCCGTATCTCCCTTGCGCATCTCGATATCGACAGCGAAGTATCGAGATCCAATCGCTAGCATTGATGACATCGACGACCGATCCGTTCTTGTTTCCCGTCCAGTGAAATACGTTCCGTTTCATCGATACCGCGCGTGTGCATCATCCCTGACCTGTTCGGCATCGTTCCTTTGTTTTCGTCTCGACAGAACCGACCTCTACAATGGCGGAAGCGACTGCAGCTAAAATGAGCGGCGCAAATGAGGGTGCGGCTTCGGTAGCACAGGAGAAGGTACAGGAGACCGCTGAGGCCGCGGTGACCTCATTACCAGGCAACGCCGACGCTGCCGTCGCTGCGCCAGCAACAAAAGCAGTAGGAGAGCCAGCAGCGGCTACGACGATTCCGGAGACTAAGGCTGAAGACTCAGAAGGCGCGGCGGCAGACATGGCTGCCGCACCAGCTGAGGCACCAGCAGCCGAGGGCTCGGTAGATGCTGCGGGAGAATCGACCTCAGGGGGCGGTGTCTTCGAGACGCCAAGGCCGCCTCCGGCAGCCGTTTTACGTTCGACCACATCCAACTCTCAGGCTCTAAACCAGGACGATGAAATCGCTCCTGTAACGTCAGCTAGCGGTGCACTCATTTGCAACATCACACTCCTTCTGCCCACGGGCAACCGTCATCCTTTTAAAATCGACGACCGGTACCTGACCAAGCGTGGTGTCGAGGTGCCCGACGTGACCGAAGCTGGTCTCAAAGATCCATTCAGCATCTCCGTCTACAAACTGAAGGAGCTGATCCTTCGCGAGTGGCGCGAAGACTGGGAGAGCAAGCCGGCCAGCCCCAGTAGCATAAGATTGATTCATTTCGGCAAACTACTTGACGACAAGGAGCAACTGAAGAGTACGTATTTGCCAACCATGCCATCGATACATCCATGGAGAGATGTAGATTGTCATGCTGTCAGTTGTGCAGCAGTGCGCAGTAGACTAACCAAGCCACAGAGTATCACTTCAGCACCGATTCGCCGAACGTGGTTCATATGTCTGTCAAGCCGCCAGAGATGATGGAAGATGAGGAGGCTGCTAAGAACACCAGCGGGGGGCGCGAAGCGCGCCGGAGAGAGGGCGGCTCTGGCTGCTGTGTTATCCTATAAACAGCTCTCAGCGGTTTTTGCTTTTGTCTCTTCCTACCGATTACGCAAGCATCCACATGCATATACATACATACGAAACACATGTGTGCGCGCACGCGTATACACACCTCTACGGGACCGTTATGTCTCGGATCGTTCATTAATGTCACGGACTGAGGTCGCCTAGAGCTGTCGATTATGCTCATTCGCTCTTTGCTGGCGTTCACTCAATTCGCCCCTCGCCCCTACTGTCTGCCTACATGTTTTTCAGGAGTTTGCCAGCCTCTTGTTTATTTGGGGCAATCGTTCCAACCCTTTATACACAGAGGATGAGAAAACGACATGCCGGGCGTCTTGTGATTTCTTGCGATTTGCTGGTACTTGCTTTGTCGCGTTTGGTTTCCATTGTCTCCTATTATCTTGGCATTCATTTTCAACGGCTTTGTTCATGTATACTTTTCCACTTTCATTATTATTATATGTCATCACGTGCATTTCTTTTCTCAATGTCATCGCTTACAATTCCCTCTGGCCTTTTGGTGTTCTCTCTGTTCCCTCCCTTGCCTTGTTTACAGCTTCCTCCTATTCCCGACCCTGTTTTTTGTACATTGTAAATTTTGGCACTCTATTTTCACGTTATAAAAGATTATAATAAACGACGACAGTGTTGTCTTCGTTCACTACACTACTTTACAACAAACACCATATAAAACGAGGCATGTGCAGCAGACTGCATGAGCGCGATAAAATGTATATTGTATGAGCACCTATTGTGTTGTAACAGAACGGCACAAGTAATGAGGCCAGTCTAGCCGTCCGTCTTCCGCTTCATCCTTTATTGACCGTAAGTCACCCTAATTCACATCCGTAGCTTCCGCTCCATCTCCTCGTGGAACGTCGGCACCGCCCGCGATTCCTCACCCGTGTAAATGTCCTCCCAGTCGACCGTCGTGTCCCGGCCAAGCAGAATGTCCTCGTGCACGCTCGGCAGCAGAGCGCTACCCGGGCCCGCACTGCCCAGCGCCAGCGGGCGCCACTCGCCGTCACGCGTAATCTTGAGCTCCATCCCGCGGCGCACCGGCTCAGCCACGCCGTACGTCCGCCGCAGCATCTCCATGCGCATGTTCTCGCGCGTGGCCTCCCACTGCTTCAGGCGGGCCTCGAGAGGGTGGGCGGAGTCGAGCTGCGGCGCGGCAGAGCCGGTGGTAGCGGCTTTGGATGACAGATCGGCAGAGGTGGCGGCGACCTTGGGTCCGACACCGTGGCGTATCAGATCGTGGACGCCCGGGGCAGAGGGGGCACCTCGTTCGCGGCTGGCGACATGGGTGAATGAGTCGGCATGTGCGTCGACGGGTACGATGCGAAGAGACTAGAGGGAAAGACCGTTGAGTTAGTAGAGCTGCAGAAGATGACAGACAAGGCATAGCCGGACTACAACGACCAAGGGGAGCGTCTCGTCGATGCAAACAGTGCACAAATGCATCTATCACGAGAGACATACCATCGTAAGGGAGGCTGAGCAAGACGGAAGTGGCCGGTGGTGCAAAGCAGACGGGCGATAATGAATTGGACGATACCGATTTCACTGACGAAAAGTTTGAGACGGCAGGGCAAGGTGTTGCTTCGAAGGAAAGCCGCCGTAATGTTGTGGGTGATGCAATGAGGTTGGCTAGATTCTAAAGACAAGGCGTGGAGGCAGGCTGCAGCTTGCTGTCGCAGCTCGCACCGCGCCGTCCTCTCAACCAATCAGAGTGCTTAGCTCATCCTGCTCATAGTTGCACGTGAGTCTGCACGTGTACTTTTTAAAGGCACGGAGGTCTCTTAGCGTCCCCGGACTGCCTGCAGCGACAGTGCAGTGTGGAGGGGGAAGACCCCTGGAGCTCAGTTGACAACAGCGCTTCTATGTGAGATAGTCCGTACGCCGATGTGATATAAGAGAAGAGATGCCGTTCTCACCAGTAGTTTCATGAAACATGGTACTCTGGTGACCATGACTTATGGACAACATTTTTGTTTTTAATATTAACAGCTCATATTCCTGTTCCTTGGTCATTTGTCTGTTATATACGTCCCAATTGGCGTCTTAAACCACAAACAGGCCAGCACAATGCCTTCTCTCACTGGGGCGCGGCCGCCCATCATCCGCATCGCCAAAGGCACATTCTACCGGCACCACCCAAGCTCTGTCCCCGTCAGTGATCCGTCAGGCGGTGCAAGTGGGATTGCTCACCACAATCCACCCTTGTTCTCTGATCTAGACTTTGAGCTCCCTTCGGACGATACGGCTCATGGCGGCGGTGCAGGTCGCGGCCCTCTGACGCCTCACACCTGGTGCGTTGTGGGACCGTCTTTGTCCGGCAAGACAACCTTGCTCCAGGCCCTACGCGGCCAGCACATCTGCCTACCTCCCACCGCACGGTCATATCCTTACTTGGCGACGGACAGTGTGCCGCACCGTCTCAAGAGCGCCTCGCGTGCCATCCGCTATGTCGGCTTCGACGCCGACGGCAGTGGCTCCGGTCTCGGCCCGGCGACGTCTGCGTACCTGTCTGCCCGGTATGAATCACGGCGAGAAACGACCGACTTCTCGCTTCGCGATTTCCTCCTCGGAAATACCGAGCTGAACCCGTACCACGGAGAGGGCATTGCGGCCGCCGGTGAGGAAGACGAACGCATTCCCGCCAGTCTCCTCGACCGCGCCATCAAAGACCTCCGGCTCGAACCCCTTCTCGAGCTGCCCGTTGCCTTTTTGTCCAATGGCCAGGGCCGCCGGGCCCGGATTGCACGTGCACTGCTAACCCGCCCGGCCGTCCTGCTGCTCGATGAACCTTTCATGGGCCTCGACCCGCCCACGGTGGCATCGCTGAGCCCGCTGCTGAGCGGCATGGCCGCCAAGGCCCAGCCGCGCTTTGTTCTCAGCTCGCGGCCGCAAGATCCTCTGCCGTCGTGGATCAGCCACTTGATTTACCTGCGCACGGACTGCCAGGTGGGCGCCATGGGTCCGCGAGATGTTGTGCTCGAGAACTTGCGCAACTATGTGCACGGGGTGCGCAGCGGCAAGAAGGCCGAGGACGAGAAACTGCCCGTGCATGCGCTTGGCGAGATGGGCCGCATTCTCACGCCGAGTGGCATCGAAGGCAGAGGTTTCGACGAGGCGAGCCACAGCACGCATGCTTCGGCCGATGTGCCGAAGTCGTCATCATCACAACAGACAAAAGTCGCTCAGGGTGAGCCTATTGTCGAGATGAACGGCTGCGTCGTCAAGTATGGTGACCGTATTGCGCTCGGCAACTGGTCGCAAAAGGTGGCCGATGGCTCGACCGTGCCAGGCCTGATCTGGACCGTCCGCCGTGGTGAGCGCTGGGGCGTGTTCGGTCCCAATGGCTCCGGCAAGACGACTATTGTCTCCCTGCTGTGCTCCGACCACCCTCAAACGTACTCGCTGCCCATCCGCCTCTTTGGCCGCAGCCGTCTGCCCGAGCCCGACCGTCCTGGACGGCCCCTGACCTTTTGGGACATTCAGTCCCGCGTCGGCCACTCCAGCCCGGAAGTGCACCAGCACATGCCGCGCGGCCTGACTGTGCGCCAAATCGTGCAGAGCGCCTGGGCGGACACGTTCCGTGCCAAGCCGCAGCTGGCTCCCGATGCCCCTGGCAAAGTGGATGCATGTCTGCGGTGGTTCGCGACGGAACTACTGCCCAGCAGCGGTGGTGGTGGCGGTGGTGGCAGCGTTGCAGCGGCGAGCAATAGCGGCGGCAATGACCTGGCATGGGCCGACAACTACTTGTTTGGTGAGCTGTCGTTTAGTGCCCAGCGCGTGCTCCTCTTCATCCGTGCCGTCGTCAAGAACCCCGACATTGTCGTTCTTGACGAGGCCTTTAGCGGTATGGACGAGAGCGTGCGGGACAAGTGTGAGCTCTTCCTCAGCCACGGCGAGACGGCGACGTATTCTGCAGATAACAAGATCGTCGAGAGCGAGGCGGCCAAGAAGGGTAAGGTGCAGGTACACGGCTTGACGGACCAGCAGGCACTGATTTGCATTGCACACGTCAAGGAGGAGGTGCCCGACTGTGTTCGGGAGTGGGTGTGCCTTCCAGAGGCGAACACCACGGCGGCGGCACGCTTTGGCCGCTTGGATGGTCCGCTGCGGACAGACCGACGGCGGTGGGACGAAATCTGGGCACAATAAGCCGGTGGCCATAAACTGAAGTCAGTCATGAAGCAATGAGAAGATAATGCAAAGAGGGCACAAAAGCATATTAAAGCAGATCCAATTTCATAGCATTTCACACATTATCAAGAAGAGCCAACAAAAGATATCAAAAAGTGTAGAAACATCGATACAGACGCCAGTCCCAAACACATAGCCACTCTCATAGGAGGCGGCACAGCCTAACAAAGACAGAGTAAATCAAAACCTAATCGCAGCATCCACCTCTCTTCCCTTTCCAGCCCTTCGTACTCGTACAATCTAATCATCTCGTTCCGTTACTTCCAGCCCAGTCAAGTCCCAAGGTATCAAATAAATCCGGTAACATCCCAAGATAAATCAGTGAAAAGCTATTCAGCCCACCGCACGTCATCATCTTCGTACGCTGCTGCCAATGCTGCTCATCGTCTCGCTCATCTTTGAGCCGAAACCGCCGATCCACTCAGGCACCTTGAGAGACAAACGAACGCGACCCTCAATAATGACATTGATCGCGTTGATGACAGCGAATGTGGTTGAGCCAATCGCACGGAACAGAGCCAGACTAGCCACAGACCAGAGAATGAAGCGCAGGTAGAAGTTGTTGCCGATGCCACTGGAGCCGTACGCCTCGGACACGGCCATGGCCAGGATGCCGTTGGCAATCATCCATGTCACGACCATGTACGTCCGCACGCTCTTGTAATAGTCTTCCTGCATCTGCGCCTCGGAGACCGGGACCGGGGGGACTTCGACACGGTCGCGCAGATTCCGCAGGGCCTCGTCATAGCCACTGTCAATGTCCAGCTGCTCGGACGGCATCTCGAGCTCAACGGTGCTGCCCTTTCCCACAGCGCCACCCAAGTCGGTCTTGAGCACGTTGTCACCCTTTGTGCCCCAGGTAACGTCGTGGGTGTTGCAAAAAGCGTACACTTGGAGTGTGCAAATATAGCTGGGCAGAAGCGTGAAGTACTGTGCAGACGACGTGAACATGTGCCAAGGGTCAAGATACAGGAAGGACATGAAGAAGTACAGTCCGACTGTCGATGCTGTAGAGACGATGAGGTTGGTGAATACGTTGTTGCCGATTTTTAGGACCGTGCTAGAGTCGCGAAGTTGCCGAATCACAATGTAGAGCGTCGCAAACGTCGTGTAGGCCATGATGATGCCGTACACGATCATGCTGGTCATGTACAGGTTCTTGGCACCCTGAGGACGATTACCCAGTGACAAAATAAACTGGGTAGCGATCAGGAGAGTGCAAGTATACCGGAGAACCGTGAAGATGTACGATCCGATATTGTGACCAAAGGGGTCCACAGTCGGGTCAGCTAGACCACCGGCAACGAAATAGAATGTGAGGTAGAAGTTGGCCAGGGAGAAGTACGTGAACAGGAGTTGGAGAAGCTGGTACAAGAACTCGATGTGCAGCAAAATCTTGCGGGGAATCGTGTGATCCGTTGACCACAGCTGCTTGAAGTGCACAAGTGAGTACACAGCCGCAAAGAAGGCACCGTTCAGCCACCGTCGCCGCTGCGAGACGAATTCCGGTACACTATCCGGAACGTCAGTCTCGCCAGTACAGCTCTTGACATACTTCAGGACCCAGCGCTCGCCACGTTTCGCTACAAGCTCCCAGCAGAGAATACGATCCTCGGCCAGGTACATGTTCGCAGTGAACACGTCGGCATGTTGGCCGTGGAGGGTTTCTCCCTTGAAGTATTGGCTGAGAGGCCCGTGGCCCGTCTCGTCGTTTTGCAGGGCGTGGTAGCGGTACGCACTCAGAGCACCTGGAAGCACTGTGATGTAGCCGAAGACACTCTCCAGTGGCTTGTCCAGGATGTTACTCATCTTGTACTCGAAGTTTTGCGATGCCACAAGGGGGTTGAGAAGGTTTCCTCCAAAGCGCCCCTTCATGGCCTTGATTTCACCGCAAGCGCCAGCAACGTTGGAATCCGTGTCGAAGGCCTTCCACAGGTGGTAGAGGGAGTTGTTGCCAGGCCGAGTACCAACATCCAGGAGGATGCAGACGTTGGGGTTGAGCGAGCGGCCAAATGCGTTGAAGAACCAACGGTGGGAGTTGAGCTTCCGCTGGTTACGCTCCTTTAAACAGAAGATCATCTGGCACGGAACAATGCCCTTCTCAGCACCCTTGAATTTGAGGTCAGAGTCGAGAGATACCTGTGTCGTATACTCGTAAACGTGGGCCTGGACTGCCTTTTGGTTGACAAAGTTCTTTGCGATGCCGTGCTGGTAGATGCCCATAGCTGCAAGAGCATCAAGCGTGCGCGGGTGGATACTCTCACGACCATCGGAGACGATGCACACCACGATCTTCTGCCAGCCGTTCTCGCCCCATGTGCGAGACTTGTTGCGGCCACAGAAATGAGCAATGTTTTTCATGACGGCGTGCATCGTCCGAGTGAAGTCGTAGGCGTTCTCGTTGTACATCGTAATACAGATAAAGAGTTCCGTCTCGCGAGCTGTGCGACCGATGTTCTGACGGAGCTTATATCCGCGCTCAACGAAATCGTCCGGGTCGCAGGTCACGGCCGTGTACCGCATGTGCGTGAACTCGATCTCGTCTCTCCGGGGCAGGAAGCTGAACAGGATAGTGGGGATCTTGCATTCAAGGACCAACTTGCCATTAATAAGCTGGACGGCTTTCTTGCTCATGTGAGGTTCCCGAACACCGCGACGCTCCTGCCGACCCTCGGGCGCAGGCCCGTAGTGCTCAACTTTTTCATTTCTGTAGTTCACGTCGCTGTCGGCATCGCCGTCATCCTCCAATCCGTTCTTGTGTGCGTACATGTCGCCGATGTCTTTTCCTCCATCTTCGTCGTCGCCACCCGCTTCAGGGTCGTTCAGGGTGACTTGGGAGAAGTTGTTGCCGTACATTGTCTGGCGACTGCGACTGGCACCAGACACCTCGGAGTGCGGTCGGAACACGTCGTCATCATCACCGTCATCGTCCATGTTGCTAGCAGCCTCGTACCGGTATGTTGCGTTGCTACTGCGCGGCTGGTGTGATTGGCTATGCCTCGTGTAAGCTGAGCTGACGCCGGTGATTTCACTCATGTCCTCTTCGTCACCCAGGGCAATCGAAACAGTCGCATCATCGGCAAACGTAGATGTCCGAGCATTGCCACCGGCTGTTGAGAAAAGAGGGGCCGGGGGAAGAGGCCGACGAGGGCTTCCTCCGTACTGAGAAGCCGGCGTTCCTGGACGCGGGCTTCCATTGATATCAGCAGATTCATACTGCACTGGAGAGGGCGGTACTCGGGTATACTCGGGCGCCTGCGCCGTTGAGAATGAGTTTGAGTGAGCATGCTGGACCAGGTTATTGGCGTAACTACGGCGTGACGGCGTCCATGGCTGCGTAGGCGAAGTTGAGCGAGGCATTTCTCCGCGCACTCCGCGAAAGGGCGAGTAAGACGAGTCTGGCGGTGGCGGCATCATGATGGGTGGATCGATGGATGAACGATTAGGACTCGTAGAGACCTGGAAGGTGTCCTGTGAAGCTGAGAAGCGAAGTCTGTCTGCGTTAGCATAGTGTTGTGTTTCTGTGCTGGTTGTGCCATCGAGGCTACTTTGAGGGATGATTGTCTCCTTGTCAAGCACGTCAACCGAAGAGTTGCCGAACAGGGTACCCAATCCCGCAGTTGTACCGTCACAGAGAGGAGGCAACTGAGGAGGGCATGCCATACCTCGACGCAGTGGCATGAGGGGGCGTGGCATAGACGCAGACTTGGTAGGCTCTGTGCAGGACCCGTTCGCTATCTTTCGTTGCAGCTTAATGGTCGGTGTCCTTCCCCTTCCAAGGCCAGCCACTGGCCGCCGTTGGAGAGAAGGAGAATGGCAGGTAGGTGCATCAAGAGCCTCGCCACTGGTGGGAGACGAACACTGGTCCTGGGCAAACTTGACAATCTTGTGCTGTGCGCTCACTGTCTGGTCCTTTTCGCCAAAAGCAGGCACGTTCGCCTCTTGAAGTTGCTCACATTGCCCTATTTGCTGGCGAAGTTCGTGTTGCCCGCGCTGCTCCAGCGTAGACACAGCAGCAGCCACCTTGCTGGGGAGGGAAAGGGGAGAGTTGCCTGACGCAGCAACAGCAGCTCGCAATGCAGAAGAAGTAAGGAAAGAAGCTGTTGAGCTAACATACGACGTCGTTGATCCCAGAGGACGAATCTCGGGGAGCTGAGGCGGCACTGCTGAGATGCTGCCACGGTGAAGAGACCGGGCGCCAGATGTGCGCAGAGAGGGTGGTGTCAGGGCGTCGTCGTCGAGCGTGCCACTTCCGTCCATCGAAGTCAGGAGACGGACAGCGGCAGGGTTTGTCGACGTTGTGTGCGATTGCGTCGTGGCTGCTCCCGTCAGAGAATCGTGCGCGCCATGACTGTCGTTGTCTTCGGTATAGCCGAGATAGTAGTCCGGCGGCCTTGAGGGCGTGCCTGGGTCCATCGCGATTATCGGGGACGGAACTGTGCTGTTTTTGTAGATTGATCGTTCTTGTGAATGAATCGTGTTTAAGAATTGTTTTCGTTCTCTGTGCTCTTCACGTCGTTTAGAGTATCGTAAGTGCAATTCTCGTGGTGCTTTGGTATGTTGCTCGCTCTGCTCATGAACCGTTAGCCGTTGTGATCGGCAGAGCTCGCCAACAACTCCAAAACAATAAACAAATATTCAACAGAAGGTACTGGGGGCGCGTGGGCGAACCTACGGTATAATTCGCAGAATGCTCGTCAAGATCTTCAAAGAAATTTGAAGCTGAAAAGTACTGACTGTAAATTGAATGAAGCAAGAACAAAGGGTCTGTGAAAAAGGGAAAGAGGGTGGGTGAACAAGAAGTGGCCCGAGCAGGAAAGAGCAGACTACCGGTAGATGCGGAAAGAAAGAGGGAGCTGTCCTGTTGCCTTCTTGTGTCTTCTTTCGTGCCCAGTTTAGCTTCGCAAGCTGCAGAAACAGACACCAAACAAGGATCCCGCTTGTTTTGACAGAAGGTGCGACCGAGAATGGGCTTTCGCAACAGAATGCTGATGGGCGTTGCTGGGGAGACGCCCCGATTGGGAAGGATGCGCAACAAGTTTGCGCTACCTAACCGCCCGACAGGCTCCACTTTTTTGTGCTGGGAACAACAAGCAAGAACCTTCATCCACCAAAAGATCTAAAAATACGATATAACCGCAGCGACTTTCACCGGCTCGTCGTCAACAAATGAATTCCGACTAAAACGAATGACATCGAAGAGGTCTTGACAACGTAGCGATAGGCCGAAATCGAGCCGGACATTTCGAAGAGCATATTGTACGTTGTAAATGCTTTTTCTGTTCAAGTCGAAGCATAAGACTTTTATAAAAAGAAATAACAATGAAACATAAATATCCGTAGATTACGACATGTATGTCGTCAATATTAAACGCATCTCGAAATTGAAGGGCGTGTCACGAGAATAAGTCCACACGTTCACATTCACCATACATTTGTCTAGCAATACGCTTCTGGTTTTTCTCTCTCATTTTTGATCCGTTCAAAGGCTTAACTTGTGGTATAATTATCAAAATCGATTTGCAGTATTAATAGAAAACAAAACGCCGACACAAAATGCCAACCCGACAATATATGTATGTGGTCTGTCGCGCCAATTTTTTTTCAACCCGTGTGCGCTTTTCATGCTTTTCTTCCACCTTTTACTCTTCGTCGGATTCATCCTCAGGGATCTGCAGAGGATTTGTTAGTACACAAGGCCAGAATCGCAAAACGGAAAGTTAGGCAGGCTAGTTTGGAATACTCACATCGTCGTGGAAGTCCTTGCCGTCGCGCGTGGCCGTGATAATGCCGACGCGAATGACAAAGTCACCAAAGTGCTCGCCGTCGTTGCGCTCCAGGGCGTACCGCTTCAGCAGGGACTTCATAATAGCCAGGATCTCGTCTTCCTTAATGCTCTGGCGGTACAGCTTGTTGAGACGCTGGCCGTGGTAGCCGCCGCCGAGGTACATGTTGTACGCGCCATAGGCCTTGCCGACAAAGGCCACCTCCGCCAGCCAGGGACGGGCGCAGCCGTTGGGGCAACCGGTCATGCGCATGACGATCGAGTCCTGGCGCAGACCATTCTCCTCGAGGCAGTCCTCCAGCTTCGAGATGAGGACGGGCAGGTAGCGCTCGGACTCGGCCATGGCCAGACCGCACGTAGGGAAGGCGACACAGGCCGACGAGCTCAGGCGCAGGCCCGAGAACTGCACATTGTCGAGCTTGTACTTCTTCATGAGCGCCTTGAGCGAGTCCACGTCCTCGTCGGCGACGTTGCTCAGGATCAGGTGCTGGTTGCCCGTCAGGCGGAACTCGCCCTTGTGGACCTTGGCAATCTCGCGCAGGCCCGTCTTCATCTGGAACGTCGGGGTGTCCTCAATACGACCGTTCTCAATGAAGAACGTGAAGTGGTTGAGGCCCTTCTCGTCACGCAGCCAGCCGAACGTGTCAATGTTGGAGTCGAAGTGGAACGGCTTGGGGGCGCCGAACTTCTTGCCCCACAGCTCCTCGACCTTGCCCTTGAAGGTCTCGACGCCCATGTCGTCAATGGTGTACTTGAGACGGGCGTGCTTGCGGTTCTTGCGGTCACCAAAGTCGCGCTGCACAAGCATGACCTTTTCGCACGCAATGTGCACGTCCTTGGTCTCGACGAAACCAAACATACGACCGGTCTGGGGGTAAGTCTTCTTGTTGTTGTGCGTCGCGCCCATACCACCACCAGCCAGCAGGTTGTAACCAGCCAGCTTACCGTCGGCGCCCTTGATGGCGATCAGGCCGATATCGTGAGCGTAGACGTCGGTGTCATTGTGCGGCGGGATGGCAATGGTGATCTTGAACTTGCGGGGCAGGTAGGTAGGGCCGTACAGAGGTTCAAAGTCCTGCACGGCGTCACCCGCCACCTGGGTCTTCTTGCCATCGTCATCCGTCAGCCAGATCTCGTGGTAGGCGGTCGTCGACGGCAGCAGGTGGTCGCTGATGAGCTTCGAGCTGGCGAACACCTCGCGGTGGTAGGCCGACTGCGTCGGCAGAGAACTGCACATGACGTTACGGTTCACGTCACCACAGGCTGCCAGTGTCGTCATCAAGGCGCGGTTGATGGCCTGCATGGCCGGCTTGAGCTTGCTCTTGACGACGCCGTGGAACTGGAAGGTCTGACGGGTAGTCAGCTTCATGGTCTCGTTGCCGAGCTCGTTGGCAATGTCGTCCATTTGGATCCACTGCTTCGGCGTCGAGATACCACCCGGCAGACGGCACCGAATCATAAACGAGTAGGCAGGCTCGAGACCCTGGGCCTTGCGCTCGTCACGGATGTCGCGGTCGTCTTGCATGTAGGTACCGTGGAACTTGGTAAGCTGCTGGTCTGACGCGCTGATGGCACCCGTGGACGTGTCGTTCAGGCCTTCCACAATGGTGCCACGCAGGTAGTTGGACTGGATCTTCATGTCCTCGTTCGTTAACGGTGGAGGCTCCTCCGGGAGGCCCTCGACCTTGTCCACGCCGAGCGCCTGCCAGATCTTGGGCTCCCAGTCCTGGTAGCCGGTCTGGAAACCATCGGGATCCTGGTCGTCACCGAGACCAATGTCGGCAAGACGCTTGCCTCCCAAGTTGGCAAGCAGTTTGTCGAGGTCCTTGCCGGGCTTGTTGTAGTAGACACGATCCTCCTTGCGGGGCCAGTAGTGGCTGTCACCAAGGGCCATGACGGAGAAGTTGACTGTAGCCAGGTCCAGATCGGTGTTGTCCTTGACGGCATCCCAGAAGGGACGACCGTTCTGCGGGAACTCACCCTGACCGGCTGTCGACGTAATGAAGACAATGTTCTCCTCTGTCGGCAGGTCCTCGACGGGGTAATCCTCCATAGCCATAACAACCGTTTTCAGGCCTCTCGCGCGGCCACGGCTGCCAAGACGCTTGGCGAGGTTGGTGGCATTGCCGTTGTCCGAGGCAGACAGAATGGTCAGAGGAGCGCCGAACAGCCCCTCGAGCAGGACGTTATAAGCGTCGCGCGCGCGTCTCTTCTGCTGCTCACGGACCTCGGTGCCAAAGTCCTGGGCAAGACTGGCGGCAAACTTGGGCTCCTTCTGCATGAGCTGAGTGAGCTTGTTGTCCCGGTCAAGGAAGCTCTTAAGCTCCTTCTTGATGCGCTCCGAGTCCAGGGAGAAGCTGGGCTCGCCCTTGGCCTCGTTCTCTGGGTTCCAGCGGTACAGAGGCCAGTAGCCGAGGTCAACGGCCGTCTTGGTCTCGCGCAGGACGGTGAGGGGCGAGTCGTGCTCGCCAAAGTACGGCAGGTACGCCATAACGATGGACGGGCCGTTGAACTTGTCGGCCTCGTCCATGGCCTGCAGGACCTGCGTGTAGGAGCTGTAGACAGCGACGGAGGCAACGTAGGCGTTGCCAAAGTTCATGGCGTACAGGCCAATATCCTTCTTTCTGCGGTTGGCGTCCGCAGCGGCACGCTCCGAGTAGGGTGTCGAGTCGATGATGAGTACATTGACGTTCTCGCCCGAGGCAAGGACGTGGTGAACGCCAGAGTTACCCAAGTCGTAGGACCAGGCGTCAGAGCCCACCAGCCACAGAGACTCTTTGCGGAAAAACTGCTTGGCCTCCAGCAAGCTGCGGGCCGTCTCGGTCTTGTCGGCAGCGAGCTGGTTCTCGATCTCCTCAGCGACCTCATCGGCCTTCCTGGCATCGTCGGCCACGGACGACCAGCGGGCCAGGAGGGAGTTGGGCGCAGACGAGCCAAACTTGCCAGACACGGCAGCACGCTTCACGTCAGCCACAAAGCGCTGACGGTGCTCCTTGCGGGCAAGCAGCGAGCCGAAGCCGAACTCGGGGGTGGCGGCAATGGTGTTGGACACACCGGCGTTGTCCGACTCCAGAGCGTTGGCCACGTAGAGGCGATCGTTGAATAGCTGGTTCAGAATCTTGTTATAAGCGGTCTCGACCTTGGGCTTCTCCAGGTTGTATTCCGAGCCCTCGGCGGCAGGAGCCTCCTGAGCGCCAACCTCGAGGTTCTGGATGGGTTTGGCCGCAGTCAAGTTCTGGTGGATGCCGCGCAGGGCCTGGTCAATGGTCTCCGACGTCAGGTAGCCGAGGTGGTAGCCGACAATGGTCTCGACGCCACCAGGGCCGCTCTTCACAGACGTCAGAACGTCCAGCAGGGTCGGGCCCCACTTGGTGGTCTTGCGGCTGATCTGCTCGAGGACGGCGATTCGCTTGGCCGACTTGGGGATGACCTCCAGCAGCTTGGCGGCCAGCCAGGGTCGGTACAGGCGCGGGACCAGGACACCGGTACTGTTCTTGGAGGCAAAGTCGCGGTTGGTGAACAGAGAAGCGTCGGAGCCGAAGACAAACAGAATGTTCTCGGCGTTGGCAGGGCCGGTATACTCGAAAGCGCTGTACTTGCGGCCAGTGGCGGCCTCCAGCTTGCTCCAGACAGACGACACATACTGGTAGATGTCTTCCGAGGTGACGGCGGGAACGCTGGGCTCGATCGTGGTGGCCGGCGACGTGGCGGGAGGCGAGCTTGTCGTGCTCTGCTCGCTCGATTTTACTGATGCGCGAGACGAGTTGGCCTTGGACGTGCTGGCGTCCATGGGAATGGTGAGCTGACCAGCGGAAGTGGGCACAGGGGCGACAGCCTCGACGGATTCAGATACGGTGGCAATGCGGCCGTCGTCGGCGTAGACGCTCTGGCCGGGGATGGGGGCGGCCTGGAAGCGGCGGACGCTCTCGATATGAAGAGCGTCCAGGACAAGGTCGTGGTCCTCGGCGGCAATCGGCTTGTCCTTGTCGATGGCAGCAGGGTTGAAGAAATGAATGACGCCCTTGCCAGAGCGGACGGCAAGAGCATGGGCGGTCAGGGCCATGTCCTGCGCCTCCTGGAGCGAGCCGGACTGGAGGAACGACCATCCGGCATTGCGGACGGCGGTGATAGCAGAGTAGTCAGGGTAGCTGTCCGGGTGCAGGGCGACGTGCAGGACAACGGGGTAGTTGGCCAGCTTGTAGAGGCGGGCGACCGAGGACAGCAGGATCACGGAGCTTGTGGTAACCGAGACCAGGCGCCCCGCGCGGATTGGTGTGAAGACAGAGAGAAGAGGGTCGGCATTGTGACGGACGGATTGGATCTGGCAGCGGTGTTAGCTCGGCATTGCGTTTATTGATACTATGCAAAAGGTGCACGAAGAATTTATTTACCTCGGTGATGCCGTCATCTGAGTTGGCGACGATGCTCGCCGTCTTGGCTTGCGCAAGGCTCTTAAGGGTAGCCGAGAACTCGGAGTCGGCCGCAAGCGACGGCTGGACGGAGACGACGACGTCGCTGGCAAGGTACGCGATACGCGCAACTGGTGTTTCTGTTAGTATCCTGTACTGGATCGTTGATCATCTTTGTAAATGCATTCGGCTACGCGACTTGGCTGGCTTCCTGTTCTGGCAGTTGCCCAGCTGCTGAACAACTGCCCGAAGCTCCTTCCACGTTTCTTCGGTCGATATGTGCGCCGGTGTCTGCGCAGGGAAAGAGCAATGGAGGAGCTCCTAACATCTGGATACAGACAGGCAGCCCAAGACCAGTAGCGAATGGCAGGAGCACCAACTGCTTTCTCACCAGAACAGGAAGCCAAACTCCAAGTCACCGAGTTGTAGGCAGATGCCGACACCGGGGATAAACTGCGCCGTATTTTTCGAAAGACTTACCTGCCTCTCCAGCAGTCTGCACTGGATGTGACGAAGCCATCGTGGCGGCGGGTGTGTGACTTCTCTTCTTCCCTGGCGACGGCAACGGGAGAAGAACAGGGTTGTCGAGGAAGGAGGGAAGGATGGTGGGGAGGGGAAGGAAGGAGCAGAAGTCAGGAACAAGACGGGAGGAAAAAAAGAGAATCAATAAAAGAGACCACGAACAAAAGGAAAAAAGTCAAAAAATGGTAGCTTGCCCCGTAGCCGCTAACAGATGGGTATGTACGCCGCATGTACCCCGGGTAACTGGGCGAATCGACTAATATTTAATTGCCTGCTTTCATATGGTCAATACCGCCATCGGTCGCTCTTGCCTTTGCGACAGTCTTGCACCGTAATAAGCAAGCACGGCAGACTAGTCCGGGACGGCTGTCGCTGTCTCTAACAATCCCTTCGACGGAGAGAACAGTGGGTCAGTCTGTTGCGTTGAAGGCGGCCAGTCATGGAAACATGACGGCCATAGAACTTGTGTCATTGCAGTTCCAGTTCATGACGATTTTTTTGGGGTGCAGTTTGCGACGGCGGCAGACGGCTCATCGGCCATCGGCCATTCAAAAGACGTACGTCGATTGCGTGATCGCTCTAGCGTGGTTGGCGCAAATCGTCTCCCAGCACCAATTTGTTTTTTTTTAATACATATATATATAAAAAGATGGGACCAACCGTGTAAAGTGCCGCATCTAGGCAAGGGCTCCCAGCACTGTGGTCTTCGATGGCTCTGGCAGAACTGGCAGGAGGCAAACATGTCGACGGTGCCTCACGGAGCACGAATGAGGAAGGAACAAGCTTCATTCCAGCGGAGCAAAGGAAATGTCAATTTAAGCTTCCGTCGCCGGTCGTTTCTCAGCCCTTAAGATGCTCGTGTCGGGGCTACGCGACACCCAGCAATTGCACCTTTTTCAACTTCGAGACCCAAGGTGCCGCCAAGCGCACCGTAGTCATCGGCGGGAAAATGGAAAGTGGCCAATGAACGTGCTCTCAAATCCCGATACATGAACTGGCTTATGTTCCTGTCACTTTGTGACAAGCTGTCTGAAGACACCCGTCCGATTCTTCAGCACACTAATTACAGGCTTTAAATCCCGAACAGCGAATGCCGTAGTCGGGGTATTGCCTCTTTCAGCGATTGTCGTCGCGTAGTCCCCGCGTGTTTTGCAGTCACAATCCAAAGCGGCCCTCGACTTGCGAATGACAGAAGCACGCAAGCACGATCATACGGTGGGAGTGTAATTCTCGGCTGAGAAATGGCGCCGGAGTGCGTGGCCGGAAACGGTGAGACATCATGTTGACAACAACGTGTTGAGATGTTGTGTAGAGAGCCGATGTGCAGTTAGCAAAACTGCGCTAAAGTTCGGCAAAAAGCACAGCTTAGCGAACAGACAAAGTGACTTGCAGCATCAGGACAATTCCCATAGACGTCTCCTCAAAACATTTATCATATAATTCGATTCCGTTGTCATTTGAGAGCTTATGTAGACACGCCGTGTTATGGGGATTGTACAATTGGTAATAACATGAGGCAGCCTCGTGGCGTTTCATCCGAACTTTCGCGCAACATATCGGACGAATTTGACGTCTCAACAGCCTGCCTTGAGCCTATACACTTATATGGATATGGACTGGTTTAATTTTCTTAAAAGGAAATAAATACCTATACACACATGTATATGCGATGAAAAACGAGTTGATCAATTGATATATACCCATCTTTTCCCTCTGAATTGCGTCTGCAAAGGTTGACGCACGCGGACTGAAGTTGTCTGTTGTGGGTCCGATTGTGATTCTTTCTGATGACGAGACCATGGATGGAGTGCTCCGACTGCCGCGGCCGACCTAACACACGCTCGGGGCGAGTAGCGTGTGACACTCCGCACTTTGAGCTCCGAGGCAAGTCGTACGCATGTCCATAGGTATCTATGCCAGCTCATGTTAGTTCAGCTTTGTTCATGAGAGCCACGATCAATAATAGTACAGTTACTACTTGTAAGATGGCAGTCTGCAACGTGACAAAAAGTAGTCTTTATGTGGAATATGACCCAACGCTATATACATCCGTTAAACTGGATTTGTGTATGCCCACCAATATTATATACACCGTAGTAGTGAAAATGCTGCAGGCCGTCTAGATAACGTAAAAAATCGAACGCCGTCGCTGTGTACAGTTGCTGACTGAAATCCCTACCCAATAGCAAGTGGAGCAATGTGCAAAAGAAATGTAAGTAAATGCGTGAAGAGCAGGGTCCGTTCTCCGGACTCATCCTCGTGACACGACGTAAATTAGTCGCATCGGGGACAGTGGCAGACAACGTGGTACGTTCCATGTCGGCCCCATGTTGATGGCGTCACATCTCGTCATGACCGACAAGCAGTGTCTATACCGCCGTTGCCGACGACCGGAAGCGGGAGTTGACGTCACGCGTCCAATCGTCGTCCTTCTGCCGTCCGAGCCAGAAGTTGCGACCCACCCCCACCAGAGCCCGGCCTAGCTTACCCTTCCAGCCTTCGCCAGCGGGTGAGCCCTCCGCAAACGGATTCGTGCTACTGGGACTGGACGGGAGCGGCGCCTGTTGGCGCGGTCGTGGGAATGTCGATGGCCTGTTGCGCCGACGGTGCCGACGGCCACGTGTAGACCGTGAGCCTGGCTTGAGCCCCGCCTCCTCATCGTCAATGTCATTGCTGCGCTCGCTCTTTCCCTCGCCCCCGTTGTGGTATTTAGACTCTTCGACGCCGCTGTATTCTTCGCTGTCGTCGAGAGCGCCGTCGGCGGCCGCGGCCGATTCGGCAATATGGTCGCCGTATCGCTGTAGAGCCTGCCGGGTGTGTGCAACGACAATGAAGCTAAAGTAGAAGCGCACCACGGTCACGAGAATAATGAGCGTCAAGCTCGCTGTCGTTTCGTGCGCACCCATCCACCCGCCGCCGCCCGCTGTCGGAACGGCGCTTGGGCTAGCCTCCACGGCCGTGGCCCTCGTACTTGAGACTGTTGCCGTCCCCATCGTATCGTCACGCAGGATCAAAACCGACGCTGCCGTCGCTGTTGCCGCCACGGTTGATGTTGCCGACGCGGTGACCGAAATTATCGCGTCTGAGGTCGCCGAAGCCGTCTCCATCACCGCCGGGACGGTCGTGCTCACTGCCGATGTAACAGAAGCTGCGGCCGAGGTTGCCGCCGCCGCCACCGCCGCCGAGCTCGATGCAAAGTACCATCGGAGGGCAAATGTCGCCGTGTATGCCGCATTGATGAGGGTATCGATCGTGTATGCCCAAGCGAGGGCCAGGTTTGGCAACGGCGTTTCGCGGCGGATGTGCGGGATGCAGATTGCGAGAAGAACAAGGATTGCGACATTGTATACGTATGCTGAAAGCTGGATGAAGGATAACGAGTAACCCGTGAGGATGGCCAGCAGGCCGTATGCGCCGGTGAGCTTGTTGAAGAAGAGCGTGGCCGAGATGATCTCAGTGCCCATCTGGATGGGAATAAAGCCAAGAAAGGTCTATTCATCAGAGTGTCGTTAGCAAGCGGCGCGGTCCACAACGTGCGGGTGGTATATCTGTCCCCGGGTTCCAACGGGGATTTTATACATCGCAAAATGTCCGGCGCCAAACCTTACCCTTGGCCTGGCCAATTTTGGCCGTAGGCTGCGCAGTGTGTACAGCAGTCCCATTATCGTTTCTCGTCGCGTCACCGTGTACCTGAAAAAAGAACGAGACGCCGGCAATCCGTCATGGGTGATTTTGTAGTGAGATATCGTCCGCGCGGTCCGAAGCGTCGTGGAGGAACGACAGTCTTTTGCGTCGGAAAAATGGATACCCTTAGTAACAGTAAACCTGAAAAGGGGTCAGAAGGTACCCATGTACCAGTACATAATTACATACACTATAGGAACCAAATTGGTGTACCCATACCTCTATTGCATAAGTAAAAAGCTGACTCATCGGCCCAGATTTTACGAAACGTGCAGCTCTGCTCAATCGTCAGTGGAAAGCGCGACCAGAAGAGTAGCCACAGGTGCGTTTGACCTGCGGATGAATACTCATCTTCTAAACGGTAGGCGCATTGAACAGCGCATTGTCCTCGTAAATATCTTGATCTTGTACTTTTGAGATGTCTCTCTTGCCTCGTCCAGCAATGAAACCAAGAGCCGCCAGCCTCAAATTGTCGACCTTAAGCACCGTTTCACATCACTCTGCGGCATTATCAAGACCCCTCATCGCAGAGACTCTAAGCTGTTATTCCACGTGGTGAGTTGTAACTTTTTTCTAGTCTCCGATGATCGTGAACATAAAATGAGCAAAATAAAACTGCAGTTGTGTTTTTGTAATGCAGATTATTTATTTTATTGCCATTGCAATTGCAATTGATTTTCATCTTTACGGAATTTAAAAAAGACAAAAAATTATATATATAGCACACCAATTTTAACGTTTGGGTTACAAAATTTTAGCGCGTCTAAGCAGACTACCAGAGCTCTGGTGTCGTCACTTCGTCCATTGCAACGGCTCCGAACCCCTCCACGCCATCTCCTCCGTCACAACAACCTCCAGTCTGCAGCCACCATGAGTTCTCAGGCCGATCTCATTGAGAGCTCCAAGAAGGCGGCCGCCTACCAGGCCGTCAAGGAGCACCTCGAGCCCAGCTTCCGTCACATCGGCATTGGCTCTGGCTCGACCGTAGTCTACGTCGTCCAGGCCATTGCCGCCCTCGGCGCTGATGTCACCCGTGACATGACCTTCTACCCGACCGGTGACCAGTCTCGGGCCCTGATCGAGGACGCCAACTTGCGTCTCGCCTCCATCTCCCAGCTCCCGCTCAACAGCCGCCTGGATGTTTGCTTCGACGGTGCCGACGAGGTCGACGAGAACCTCAACCTCATCAAGGGTGGCGGCGCCTGCCTGTTCCAGGAGAAGATTGTGGCCACGGCCGCCAAGAAGTTCATCTGTGTAGCAGGTATGTACGATTACATGCCAATCTATTTGGTATTCTTGTGAAAGGAAGGCCCAGCTAACACGACCAGATTACCGCAAACTGTCGCCGCGTCTGGGTACATCCTGGAAGCAGGGCATCCCCATTGAGGTCCTGCCGCTGGCCGCAAAGCGCGTGCTGAGCGAGCTTGTTCTCATCGGTGCCCAGCTGCCTGTCATCCGCCAGGGTGTCCCGCGCAAGGCAGGGCCCGTTGTGACGGACAACAGCATGTGGCTGATTGATGCGCCGTTCCAACCCCTGCAGCTGTCCAGGGACCCCAACGAGACCCGCGCTGACGGAGAGGGTGGTGTCTGGACGGTCGACGGCCTAGCCGATCGCCTGATCAAGATCCCCGGTATTGTCGAGACTGGCCTCTTCGCGGGCTTCAATGGCTTGGAAACCAAGGCCGTCTCTGGCGGTGCGCAGAAGCCGATCGCGGCGTACTTTGGCATGGCGGATGGCAGTGTGCAAGTGCGCAAGGCATAAACGCTGCTTCCTGTATGATGCATAGCGCGAAAACGAATTTTGGGTGTGAGTTATGCCGGGTTAGACGTCAACAGAGCGAACAGAGACGTAGCCTACCGGGAGCATTGAGAGGCAGGCTCATATTGGTTATGTTAGAAAACAAGGCACACAAACGCACTGGCATTGATTGCAACTAGAGAAAACGAATAAATTGGTACAAGAAACGAATAAACAAAAGGAAACGGTAATTACAATGTCGTATCTCAACAAAAAAAAAAATGCTATTAAGTGGGAAACGAAAGAAGAATGTGACGTCTGATGTATAGTTATAGAGAAAGCACACGGCATTTCAACGCTCTTGGTCGGTGTTGGTCATGCTACTTATACAACGTTTATTTTATGCATGACCCCTGCCGGAAGCTGATGGATTTGGTGGGAATGGTTTGTCTTTCTTTTACTTTGTGTGGCTGGGTTTGAAACAGTGCGGTATTCCAACCCTGCCTTCAAGTGCTATGTATATGCGACGCAACGACAGTTGGCCCGATACGCTTTGATTTGGTTCAGCATGCGCAGCCGTCTTGGTTGGTAGGGGTAGTCGTTGTCCGAACATCGATCACTGGATGTGTGGTTAGCCAAAACGGTTGCTTCGAGACAACAAGTAGCAGCCAGACAAGGGAACAAGTCACTTACTCTGACTAGACGCCTGCGCGGCAGCATCCGTGCCTTCCATGCCAGGCAGGGCCTGTGCTATTCTCCGGAAGAGCTGTTTGACGTTGTGTCCCAGTTTGGCACTTGTCTCAACAAACATGAGGTTGTTTCTCTTGGCCTCCTCTTCGCCCTGTTGCGTGGTGACCTCACGCTTGTCGTTCAGATCCGTCTTGTTGCCCACGAGCACAATGATAACATCGTTGCCGCGCTCGGCCCGGACATCATCGATCCACTTCCGCGTATTTTGAAATGATTTTGCGTCTGGAGACGAGCGGTCAGCACCCTCTAGCCGTATGGTAGCATCCCGGGGGTATGTGCATGCGTCACTTACTCGAGATGTCGTAAACCACCACTGCCACACTCGAGTCGCGGATGTAAGAAGGGATCAGACTCCGGAAACGCTCCTGGCCTGCCGTATCCCATAATTGTAACCGCACCGTCCGGTCCTCCAGGTACATTGTCTGCGGCGCCCGAGTTAGCCATGATTCCAAACTATCCGCCGGATGCCGATTCCGGCGCCGGGACACCACAACACCGCCGATTGCTTGCCTTTGACAGAAAATCGATGCCGATCGTCGCTTGGTACATGTTGTCGAACGAATCGTACATAAACCGGGTGATCAGAGATGTCTTGCCGACTGCATACAAATCCCTGGTTAGCCTTTGTTCGTCCTGGGTCCTCCCCTTCCACCGCAAACATATGGTAGCAGCCTAACAAAGGCACCCTTTTAAAAGCCGACAGCGCGGGACCACGGTGTACATACCACTCTGTTCGCCCAAAAACACCAGCCTGGTGCGCGAAAAAAAAGAAAGTCAGTCTACTGTCCTCATTCTCCTCGAGAAACGCTTGCCAAGGTTTCCATACTTGAACTTCTTCAGCGGGTTGTTGTAGGACGCGCCCACAGCGGCTTGCGCCATGACTGCAGTTGTGAGGGGGTTGTGCGAAGGGACGAGAGGCAGAGTAGGTCGTGTGCGAGAGGTCGTTCTGCAGTGCCGAGAGTGAGGTCCGGGGGCAGCAGAAGTTGGTGACGACGTTACGTCGGCGTAAACAGCAGCACAAGTTTTGGTGGCACAATGGCGCCCCTTTTGGTCAACGTCGAATGTGGAGAAGGCTAGGCAGGTGCGGAAAGGGAGGTCAGGAGTCCCCAGAAGAGAAAGAGCAGGGACGGAAAACGGACGGACGAGATCTAAGGAAGGTGCGAGTCGGATCGTCAATCGTAAAGCGTAAGTGGTACTGGTAGCCCGTCGAAGAAAACGAAGGAGGGAAAAGAGGTCAAAAAAGGCAACCGCTTTTTTGGCGCTGTCAGACGAAAGTTTATTCCAACACAATGCGTGAGCAGGGGGGGAAGGCGAGTCTGGATTGGGCTTGACAGAGACGGGTCGGGGCCTCTGAGATTTGGCCAGTGAAGACGCGCCAGGGAGGCCGAACTGGCCGCTAATTCCTCAACGAAGACTATCACGTGGAGATAAATCGTCTGAACTTCTTATCGACCAAAATTTCTAGAAGCCCCACTCGGCAGAAAAAAAAGACGGGCAGTCGCAGAGATGGTATTTCTGCCGGCCAGACGCAGAAACACCAAGCAACGAAGTCAGCATCAGCAAAGACAAGATTTGCTCCTACGCCCCTTCTTTCTAAGCGATCCCATCCAATTTTGCGTTGCGATTACCGAGGGGCCTCTTAAATCCCCGCGATGCCGGTCATTCAACCCAAGGCTGGCTCATACTCGGCGCCGCAGCAACACAAGCAGCCGTCGAGAAAGGGCAGAAAGGCATGGAGAAAGAATGTGGACGTCTCGGAGGTGGAGCGGGGACTGGAAGAGCGTAACGAGGAGATTATCAAGGGGTAAGGGCACATGCAAAGCAGGATTCTCTGTTTGCATACTCTCGTTGTGCTAACACAGTTTTCTCCATCGCAGTGGCTTGGTGAAGGAGACAGAATCGGCCGACCTCTTCCAAATAGAAGAGACGGGAGACCTCGAGGTCGCCAAGAAACTGTCCAAGAAGACAAAGACGCTCAAAGTCGACGAGATTCTCGCACAGCGGTCAGCCGTCCCAGCCGTTTCAGGCCGGAAACGGGCAGGAGATAACAGCAACAAAACGACGGACGGTGTCCTGACCGCCAAGCGTCAGCGCATGGACTACGTGCCGCAAAAAGAGTTAGCCCACCTCAAGAAGGTCGCCGATGGCCACCACGCCGAGACGGTTACGATTAAGGATGCGACGTACGATCTGTGGGGCGCGGCACCGACCTCGAAGGCCGCCGCAGCCACCTCCCTGCCGGCTGACAAGGACGACAAGTACACTTTCATCCCCCGCGTTCCCGGTGCTAAGGTCCCCACCACGATGAAGCACGCACCCATCTCGCTGGCTGCCAATGGCAAGGCGGTCCCGGCCGTCGCGAAGCCCAAGGGCGACATGAGCTACAACCCTGCATTTGAGGACTACGAGAACCGATTGACGCTCGAGGGCAACAAGGCCGTCGAGGCTGAGAAGAAGCGCCTGATGGACGAGGAGGCGGAGCGCATCCGCATGGAGGGCGTGGCACGGTCAGCGGCCGAGGCTGACGAGGCTGCGGCGCGTGAGGCGCTCTCACAATGGGACGAGGACTCGGCCTGGGAGGGCTTCCAGAGCGGTGCCGAGACAGATAACGACGGCACAGGCAGCGCCAAGCGCCCGAAACGCAAGACACCGGCACAGCGCAACCGTGCGAACCGCCGCAAGGAGGCCGAGGCCAAGAAGCGGCACGACGCCATGACCCTGCGCAAGCAGGAACAGGCCAAGAACATTGAGAAGCTCCTCGCCGAAGACAAGTTCAAGCACGAGCAGGCTCTTGCCCTAGCAGCAGCAGCAGGCCCATCCGACGACGAGAGCGACGAGGAGGGCGGCGACGACAATGCGCTGCGGCGGCGGCAGCTGGGCAAGTTCCATCTGCCTGAGAAGGACCTGGAGATCATGCTGCCGGATGAGCTGCCCGACTCACTACGTCTGTTGAAGCCCGAGGGCAATCTGCTCAAGGACCGGTACCGCAGCTTGCTGGTGCGTGGCAAGGTCGAGGCGCGCCGCAAGCGGCCGTTCAAGAAGCAGGCCAAGGCCAAGATCACGGAGAAGTGGGCTCACAAAGACTTCCATCTATTTTAAGAAGATAATGTGTGTAACGGGAGTCTGTGCTTTTCGACAACATTTGTCAGATCCTTACAGACCCGTTTCGGACCTTTCCCCGCGTTTGTACAGTTTTTCAAACCATTTCTAAACCTTTTTTTGTTCGCGGCATATATTGTTATTCTGCTGCCTATTTATTTTCAATGGCGTTATGGGGAAGTGGGTTTCTAGGGTCTCATTGTTCTATTTTTGACTTTAAGCTTTAGCCCATGTCGTCTATTATCCATTGCAAAGCTATCAAGTCCTTTCGCACTTGGCGCAACGGCACATGCTGCACCTTTATCAAAGGCAAATGTTATTTTTGTACAACTGGTTGAGTCCGTCGCTTGTCTGGCCTGTCAAGTTGCTTCGAATTGTTCTGCCTGGCGTCGGGTTCCGTGCGGCTGTTCCTGCGGCTGTTCTGACAGCCACTGAAACATTGCCTGCCTGGCGCTAGTAGGCCCGCCGGCTGCCCCCATACACGAGCATTTCTTCTCCGTATCTGCCTGCCGCGATCGCTTTTCTTCCGTAGATCTAGGAACAGGTTGTAAAAATAGCATGCGGCCCGTTGAAGCAAGAATCGCCCATGCAGCCACCCCGGCTCCGTATTCTCGTCGACTTTGTATCGGGCGTTGTTCGTCGTGATGATGCCTGTTTTGCCGCACGTGATGTGACTTCCTTATTCGGCGGGCTTTGAATCGTCGAGTTCGCGCTTTCCGTGCGCGCTCTACAACTCTGCAACTCCGTCTCACCTTCCGTTTCGTGTTCGCAACTTGCGATCTGCTGCCTATCTCGATGGCGAAGCATTTCGTTCCTGTCCTTTCGTTTATTTTTTCCCATTCTGCTTTGGCTGCTCACTCTCTTCTCCATCCGCACCATATCAAAGTGACCTGCCCCTCGGCACACGGGCCCTCACGCACTGCGTGCTGATAGTCTATGGCCGCTACGACGGTCGCCTGTCTCCAAAACAGAGGGCCCACTATTCCGGAATCTCGGCGCAACTCTGTCGATCCGGCCATATCACATCGGATTTGGAGGCAATATGGCCGGTTGCTTAATCCGTACAAGTGTTGGCAATCCGTTGCCGCAGGTTAACCACCCATGTGCTCACCGGCTACTACACGCGCGTCTAAGGCCTTGCCCAACATCTCCACCAGACTTCAACGTTCTTTTTAAGCGTCGCTGCAGCCGCCCTCTTCGGAGCGTTATTCGACTTCAGAGTCCTTCAGCTCTCTCCCACCGCAACGCCGGCACATCTTTTATCATCTAGCACCCGCATTGACATGTGCATACACATATACGGACTTATACTAATTTACGCGCCCTCTACACCACCTACTGTTGCCCTATTGACGCCCAAAAGGCCCCCCTCTTTGGCAGTCCTTAACGCTCCTCCACGCCACTGGACGGTGTCAAACACGTTCCGTTTCCGCTTAGCGCAGCCTGCATTGTGGAAATTCGCCGTGCTTCGGTGTCTCGTGCAGCAAAGCACGCTCCCAGCTCTGGATCCTTTTGTGTGATCGCTGTTTTCCTTGTTGCTCTCAGTGCACATCATGTCCGGCACTCCTCGTGAAGGTGCTGCCGCCACGCCCCCTCCACCGGACGCGGATGGACGGCAGCGGACCACGACACTCCGGCGCTCTTGCGAGGCATGCAGGGCGGTAAAGGCCCGTTGTGTGGTGGAACCGCCCAATGGAACCCCTGGCCAAACACGGTACTGCAAAAGGTAATGCTTCGAACGGACCCCAATTTTGACACGTCCCTCTCCTTCCAGCCCAGATCGCCCTCGTGCATATATACGAGACTGTACGAGATCGACGTACGACTACCAACGGATAACTAACGGGACGTTGTGCTGGGGATAGGTGTTTGAGCCATGGTCTTGAGTGTCACTTTGAAAATGCTCTGGCGCGTCCTAAAAAGCTCAAGTACACGGCGTAAGTTTTCCGGTTCCCTTTCGTGTGCTTTTGAATTTGCCGTCAGTCATTCCCCATTGCCACTGACACGTAGAACTACGACCAGTCGCACTCGAGTCAAGGATGTCGAGGAAAAGCTGGACGGCCTCATTGCGCTGATCTCGTCCAGGAGAGAAGGTTCGTCCAGCGCTGCCGTGCCAGCATCTGCTGTGGCATCTTTGTCGGGGTCGGCTGTGGCAGGCCCGTCTGAACAGACAGCTGCTGCGACCTCCGCGCCGAACAACAATTACTTTTACTCGCAGCCGCTGAATAACCTACCCCCCATCACCTACCCAGCGCCCATCGGATTCGATCTGAACTTTGACGAAATGCCGTACCTCGACAACTCTGGCGCACCCATTGCAATGCACTCCAGCCACTCTCTGACCTCCTCGTACGGTGATGTGATTGACCGAGGCCTGGTCCAAGAGGAGCTGGCCTCTGTCCTCCTGGACGAATTCACAACGTACTCGGAAAAGCAGTTTCCCTTTGTGGCAATGCCGTCGTACGCTTCCCTGAGTTACATGCGCCGAGACCGGCCTTACGTTCTTCTCGCCGTCCTCACGGTAACGGCTGACACGTCTCTCCAGGCGCGACTAGCCCTTGAGTACCGCAAGGCACTTTCCCAGGCAATGCTCGTCGAATCCCGCAACAGCCTTGATCTGCTCCAGAGCGTGCTTATTTTCTGCATTTGGTATGGACTGTGCCAAACTATGGGACATGGAACTTGCCACTCAGACAACTAACAATTGCCATAGGCATCATCATTATTTTCGGCCCTACAGCAGTCAATTGTACCAGCTGTCGCAGATTGCCGTGACGATGGCTGTGGAGATCAACCTTCCGAGCTCAATGTCGCCCGCCCTCAACAGCCTTATGGCGCCTCACCACCAGGCTTTGGGCCAGCGGCCCAGGAGCAGCCGCACCCCGACAGAGCAGATGGCGAATGAGATTGAGCGCGCACGTACCTTCCTCGGCACGTACTGTGTCTCGGCGAGCATTGCGACGGCGCACCGCAAACCGACGCACTTCAAGTACGACCGACGGATGGACCAGGCCGTCCAGTTTCTCACCAATGCACGCGAGATTCCGTCTGACACACATCTTCTGCCCTACCACGTCCAAATACGGAAGCTCTCTGAAGATGTGGACCGGGTCTTTGGCAACCTGGACCAGGGCGGTATCACTTTGGACGCGAGATACATTGAAGCAATGGTCAAGGATTTCGAGCGCCAGTACGAGGCACTGCGGAACTCCATGACAGCGCAGTCCTGGGACAATGGTACGTTTTCTGTTCTGACGGGCTCAGAGAGCATCAGTCGCTAACAAAAACATAAAAAACAGCTGCTTTGAAGTGCGCTATGATGTACCTTCCCGTCGTCATATATGAGGTCGCCCTGCGCATCCCACCAGAACATCAAGCTCTCCTTGAAGTGACACCCAACGCACATTGTTGTAACTGGTGCTGCTCCTCGATACGCCTGGAAATTCTCATGAAGTGTGTCGCCGCGGCACAGGCTTATATCCGCAGCTACCTGGATTTGCCCGAGGACGACGCGCGCCACGTCACCATTGTCGAAGTCAGCCGTCACGTCGACGCCGTCCTCATTCTCACGCGTGCTGGTCTCGGGTTTGACACCAAAAACTTCCAGCAGGGCGTCATGGCCATGGGCCGCGCTGACCTTCTCAAAGCGGCCGATGTAGCACGCTACCTCGAGGCATCGAAGCGCAAAATGGCGTCGCTTGTGACTATGACCGATGCCATGACCAGCGGTAGCGGCTCGTCCGGTACGGGCCAAGTGGAGAAGCAGGATCTCTTCTGGCAGATGAAGCACATTTTCCAAATCAGCCTCGACTGGTACAACAAGCACGTCAACAGCGAGACGGGCACGCCCCAGCAAATCAGCCAGGTTGAGGCCCACGAGAAGGCCAAGCTGGACGTGTCGCCCATTTTCTGGATCAGCGAGGGAACGACCATGGTGCGCGAGAAGTGCGTCGTGGACAAGGCCATGGAAAATATGCCGCACTTTGCCGCAAACAGTGTCCACGGCATGATCCAGGCGCTCAGTTCGTGCGTGGAGAACGGGCCGGTGGCCCCCAACACTATTGGGACTGAACAGCCGGGTGCTGCCGGCGGCATCGGCTCCATGACTGGTCCACCCGTGTCCGCTGCTTTGCACCCCAATGCCGTTCCTGGCCATTCTGTGTCTCCCGACCCTATGAACACCTCTGCATCGGCCAGCGGTAGTGGATATGTGCCGCCCCTTGATCCAAGACTTGCTGGTAGCGTGGCTGCGACCAACGACGCAATTCCGCCGTGGTCGGCCGACCAGTCTGCGGAGCTGTTTTCCAACATCCCACAATCGTCTACGAACTCGCCTTGGTTTTCTCTTTAGAGCGTCTACCAGTCTTTTGGGATTTTTTTTTGTTTCATGAAATTTTGTCACCTTTAGTGTTTTGCTTTCAATGGTTAGCTTGTATGGACAGCTTTGGCAGCTTTGGTTTTATTGATTTCAGCGCTTTCCCACGTCATTCGCTATATACCACCGGGATTTAGTTGTGGCATGTTTTTGGATTTATAGATAATTGGTTTTTCTCCTTTTCAAACTTCGTTTTCCGCTTTTCTTTGTCTCTATACGGTAGTGCATGGAAACTGCAAGGCCGGAGTAAAGAGAATAAAAATCAAAGCCAGCTTTGGGGTCATCCATTGCCAGCTCTAAGTTAAAAGAAGATGTATTCTACTCCATCTCAGGAGAGTGCACAAAAGGTGCAGGAAATCACCAAAATGAAAAGAAAATCGTAACAAACGGGACAATGCTCATCGCGAAAACATAGACAAAACCCCAAGATTGAACTCCAGCAAAAAGTTAGAAAAGGCTCCATTAAAGAGCTTCATGTGAAGCTGATCAGATCTATTGCCAGCAACGTTAGTAAACATTTCCACGCAAAATATTGATATAAGCAACTGCAGGAAGAATGGTCCTTACCTCGGCCAAAGAGACCACGCTTAAACCAGTCCATCATCAGCAGAATGCGCGTCCGCATGCTGACGCTCTGCGCAAAGTACACACTGCGCCATGCGTAAACAGCCCAGAGGCCACCAGAGACGTTGTAGCTGCCTAGCTCAAACACAGCCGAGTTGCCCAGGTACGCCAGGCTTCCTAGGTGGTGGTACTCAAAAGCCTTGTATACGGTAGCATCCAGATCACCGTCTTGGATATCGTTGACGTGCAGACCAGGCGACGCCCGCACCGCCTTGTTCAGTTTGCGTGCGAGGTACTGGCCCTGCTGGTGTGCGCGCTGGGCCGTTGCCGGTAGGCTGGTCAGCTTGCTGTCGATCTGCTTCAGCAGCTCGCGCAGCTCGCCAAAGTCGAGGGTTCCCGAATGGTCCTTGTCAAACTCGGAGAACAGCTTGTCGAGGCGGCGGAGGTGGACCACGGCCTGCGGGAACTTCTTCTTGACGTCGGCCGCAATGTTGCGCCAGTCGGCAAAGTGGATCTCGAGAGTCTCAGGGTCCTTGCCGTGCTTCCAGGCCAGGTTGCGGACAAAGCTGATGATGTGGTCGGCCACGTTGTTCTGAACCGTGCTACAGTCACCAATTGCATAGACGTCACCAAGGGGGGTGCCGTTTAGACGCAGGTGCGTGTCAGTCTCGAGGGCGTGGCGGTTCGTCTGCGAGGGCCCCAACTTGGCAGCCAGGCGCTGACAGAATTCGGTCTGGGACAAACCGGTCGACCACAGGCAAAGGCCCATGGGTAGCTCCTTTTTAATGATCTCACCATTGTCCGTCTTCTGGCTGAAGATGATGCGATCCGGGCGCACTTCGTTGACGCGGGAGTTGGTCAGGACATCGACCTGGTCGCGCAGGAAGCGCTCCTCAGCGTACTTGGAAACAGTCTCGTCGTATGTGTTCAGAATGTGGCTGCGGCTCTGCACGAGGTGGACAGAGATCTCGTTCCGGAGCAGAAGCGGGTAGTTCTTGATCAGATCCTCGTTGAGCATGTCGTAAAGTTCGGCAGCAAACTCAACACCGGTAGGACCACCGCCGCTAACGACAAAGGACAGCAGGCGCCGGCGCTCCTCATCGGGTGTGGTCGGCAGGCAGGCAATTTCGAGGTTCTGGACAACCTTGTTCCGGATCTTGCGAGCGTCATCGATGTCCTTGAGGAAGAAGCAGTTCTCGAGGCCCTTGACACCGTGCGGGTTGGTAACGGAGCCAACAGCGATCACAAGCTTATCGTAGGGCACGTAGAAACGGGTTTCGTTGCCCCTCTGGTCCGCCTGGGACACTTCGACCAGCTTGTACGAGAACTCCACATCCTCGGCGCGGGCGCGCAGAAAGTGGCCATTCACGCGCTTAAGGATGCGACGGATCGACTCGACCAGAGACTTGAGCTCAAGCGTACCGACAGTGGCGGACGGAAGCATGGGCGTAAAGAGAAAGTAGTTTGTAGGCGAGATGACCGTCACATGATAGTCGTCCGGGTTGAGTTCCTTGAGCATGGCCACGCTGCCCCAGCCACCACCAAGAATCACTAGCTTGGGCTTGTCCTTGGTCTTGAGGCGTTCTTCGCAGTCCGAGTCATCGATCTGCACCTCGTACAGGGGCAAGTTCTTTGGGCCGCCGCGGCGGGGGTTGAGGGCAAGCTGGGGGACGGCAATGTCCTCGTGCTCGGCGCCCTCCTTGTAGGTCGTTGCATCATAGAGGAAGAAACCCACGACACCCAAGGTGATGAATACGAACGAGCCACCGATCCATGCGAGGGCTATCTGTGTAAAGCTCTTGAACGTGTGGCCGCCCAGCTTGGCGGCAGGAGCCGCAATGGTAGTCGCCGCCGGATTGGCGTCCTTCGTAGGCTTTTCAGGCTTCGTCGAGGCATTCCGAATCGCGGCGATCGTGTTGGAGCTGGTTATCGAGGTAGCGGATCCAGGGCGCCGAGAGAAGAAGAATTGCGCTGGCAGCGGCTGGCGAGCTGCGGCGTTGACGAGAGTCGCACCATTCTTGGGCGTGGCAACCGGCGCGTGCCGTGAGGTTCGTCCGGAAAAGGCGCGGGTCGTGGCACCACTGTGCAAGGCCGACAGCTTCGCGACCGACGAGGAGGTGAGGATGATGGTGGAGGACGAAGTCAGAGAGCTGTAAAGGGCTACCGGCCTTGCAAGGCTGTGTCGCAGGACCACGCTGCCCCGCGAAACAAGAGGAGCGCCGGTCATGACCAAGACGGGGATGGATGGAGCACAGCGCTCTGCGTGTTGTCTAGACTGCGGCTACGGCTGTCTGTGTGAGGCGAAACGAGGGCTACTTTTTGGGGGTCTACCGCAAACGATTGAAGAGGCTGGCAGAAACTGGAAGCAACGGCAGGATGATGTCACCGTTGGAACGCGACGCACGATCTCGACGAAAGCCGCTATCGTGAACGGGGTAGGCTCGAGTCGCTAGTGGGAAACCGAGTACGGTATGAGTAACAAAGCCAATGCCCTCAGAAGCATGTCGTGGGAAAAGGAACGCGGAGGATCGTGAGAATAACGAGAGATGACGAAAAGGAGAGGTGGAAAGGGGAAAATAAAACATAGGGGGGAGAGGCAATTGAGCGGCAACGAAGTGACAAATATGTAGGGCAGGAACAATCACAAGCACAGCAGGAGCGACGCATGCGATGGAACTAGGAGCGGTGGCACTACGGCGACTTCCTTGGTCTAAGAAGGCACGACCGGGCCGGTGACGGAAGCTCCAGTGGGGAGCCAACTGAGAATATTCGCTGTAATACGACTTGCACTCACTGTATGTCGTAAGGTACTACCCACTCGGTAAACCTTCTTTGCCTCCCGCGCGCCCTTCGCGCTTTCCCAATCGCCGTTGCGCGAACATTGTGGCGCTCTTGCCCCATTCGGGGTTGAATTTGTGCCTATGTCAGCAAGCAGATTCCCTGGGAGTGGGGCAAATATACGGGACTGGCAGCACTGGAACGCTGAGCAAGGTGATTAGGTCATATTTCCAATCAACAGCGGGGTTGACATAGCTGAGGAGGGGGCGACTGAATTTGGGCAGCTGGGGCTTGCAGCGGGACAGTGGACGTCATCAGCCTGGTAGTTGGGAAGTCTCGACAAGGATACTAAACTACAAAAAAGATAGGCTCGACCGGTGACGGGCAACACGGATGCGGCATTATTTGCATGTGCTGGGAAGGAGCCATGCACAGTTACGTCTGATCCCAAGCCTCGTCTTCAGTTTGCGTGCATTGCCGATTGTGCATCCAGCGCTTCTGGTGCTGATTCGTTTGCGTGATGCTTGCTACAGGAGAGCAGTGGTCTTGTCAGACCTGCCAATGCGATTAACGTGGTTTGACAGGACACTGACACGGTCACGACAAGTCCAGGCAACACCCGGAGTTTGTTCCGAACCCATGAGGCGGTGCTGCTATTAAATGAAACGAGCTTGTCTCCTTGCGTCGAAAAGAATGCATCGGGAGGAAATGCGATTTATATCCAAGTCGTATAAATAGCTTAGCGAAGCTTATCCTCCGTGTTGAAGCCGCCAAACGGCGTCTTGAATCCCAGCGGGAAAGCCTCATTGTTCTTGCCGTTTAGTGGCGATAGCATGGAAAGATAGCGTGGCCCGCGCCTACCTCACCAAGGCAACATACAACAAGCCATAAAAACACCCAAAACCAACCTCTGAGGTCGTCGAAAATGGCATGTTGTCCATTTTCTGCAAGGCGAACCTTGTCCATACAGACATTTTGAGACGCTGCACCCGAGCGCGCTCATGGCACTTGCCAGCGACTTATATCGCTTGCCAACACTGAGGTTAGCAAAGCACGACATCAAGATCCGGCGTTACGTAACCTCCACGTCAACCAACACTTGGACTTGATACTGAGCAAATATTGGAGAGCACCCAACTCCTCTCGTCACAACTTTCATCAACCTCGACTTGCCATCAGTCTACGATCGCTTCCATGGTGGTCATTCGACTTCAGCCTAGCGCCATGCGCCCCGCCGGTTCCTCGGTGTCGGATAGGGGGTCTGTGGCCACCGGTACCAAACCACTCATCAACCTCCTCCGTGGATGGCCAGCGCCATCTGTGCTGCCGGTTGCGCAGTTGAAGGCAGCCACAGCTGACGTCCTGGCCGACTCAAACGTGGCCGTCAGCAGTTTGCAGTACGGCCCCGACGCTGGCTTCCAGCCGCTGCGTGAGCTGCTGGCCAGTTACTTGAGCCAGATTTTCTCGGCATACGGCGTGCCCAACGACCCAGGCCGCATTTGCATTACCGGCGGCGCGAGCCAAAACGCGGCGTGCATTTTACAGTCGTTTACGGACCCGGCCTACACGGCCTGTATCTGGGTATCGGCGCCGTGCTACTTCTTGATGTGCCCCATCTTTGAAGATTCGGGGTTCGCAGGCCGGTTGCGTGCCGTGCCCGAAGACGACGAAGGTACCGATGTAGAGGCGCTGGAGCGCGGATTCCAAGAGTTCGAACCTCGCTCGCCTGTGTCGGATTCTTACAAGCCAAACCTGGCACCAGACCGCAAGGCCTACCGCCACGTGGTATACGTAGTGCCGACATCGTCCAACCCGTCTGGCAGCAGCATGACGGTCGCACGGCGCGAGCAGCTGGTCCGTCTGGCGCGCAAATACGATGCTCTTCTGATTGCCGACGACGTCTACGATTTCTTGCAGTGGGATGTGCCGCATGCGGACGCCGTCCTGGCCAACAAGCAGGGTTCGGTCGCACTGCCGGCCCCGCTGCCGCGCCTTGTCGACATTGACCGCATGCTGCCGCGTGCCGAGGACGACGATAACGATGGCAGAGACCAAGGCCGGCGCTTTGGCAACGCCATCTCCAATGCCTCCTTCAGCAAGATCGTGGCACCAGGCATGCGCACGGGCTGGGTTGAGGCGACGCCGGCGTTCTCGTACGGTCTAGCACAGACAGGCAGTACCAAGAGCGGCGGTGCACCCAGCCAGTTTAGTGCCGCTACGATTGCTGTGCTGATGCACACGGGCGAGCTGGATCGACATCTTCGAGAGGTAGTACGGCCCGCACTGCAGTGGCGACACCGGCTGTTGGCACAGGCCGTCCAGGAATACTTGGGCGACTTCCTGGAGATCAAGTGCGGCGGATTACGTACGGGACCGTCATCAGCGGTGACGACGTTCGGCGGCTACTTTTTGTGGCTCAAGTTGCGCCGGACGGACATGAGCGCGGCCGCCATTTCGAAGCGCGCACTCGCTGAGGAAAACCTCGTCATTGCAGAGGGGCCACTCTTTGAGGTCAAAGGCGACGAAGAAAGCGCGCAGTTTGACGACCACATCCGCCTATGTTTCGCTTGGGAGGATGAGGCGAAGATTGTGGAAGGCGTAAAACGGCTGGCACATGTGCTGCGCAACTGGGACCAACCGCGGGCAAAGGCATCATATTCGTTCGACGCAGGTGCATTTAAATGATTTGGACATATATACGTATATAAGGCAAAACGGCACAAATATTTGAAGGCACTTGACGTGCTGAGTAAAACCGGGTATCGCTTTTTTGTTGTACAAACCAAAATACTACCAGGAACCCTATTCAAAACACAAACCCGCTAAAATACCAACAAACACCGACATAAACGAAACCGCGTAGAGGGGGAGATGCTACATGCTAAAACAGAATTACCAGCCCCAGGTACGCGACGCAGCCGTAAACACAGGCGGCTTCCACTGGATTTGGTTCGGAATAATGACACGGCGGTTCTTCTTCTTGATGACTTGGCGCTGCTCAAGCAAGCGTGTCGGAATGACAACTTTGTGTTCGCCCTTGTGGTATACCTGCATCTTGAGCGCTTGCAGAGTGTGCTCGACATCCTGTGTCGTCATGGCAAGTGTGGTCGCAATGGCCTCAATGCTGCAGCGGTCGTCGCGCTCGTTGTAGTCATACAGTAGGTTGATGATGCTCTCGGTCCAGTACTGCCGGTAGCCCAGCAGACCCAAATCGGACAGTGGTTTTTCTGGCGAGCCCAGCTTGCCCTCGATCTTGGACAGCTCATAAGAAAACTGAATGAGCAGGCGCCCATAACCACGGCGTTGGAACTGCGGAAGAGTCATGATACACGCCACGTTGTAGTTGTCGGCGCTCTCCTTTTCCTTGGAAAAGTAGCCGGTGAGGTGCATGCCCTTTTCGTCACGCTGCGTCATAACGTAGAACAAGAACGGGTCGACGTCGTAGTAGAGCGTCTTGTGATCCAGGAACATCTTGGACAGCAAACACAGGTTGCGGCACCACGTGCGCTGGCGACGGCCGTCGATCTCGAAAAAGGACAGGTCGTCGTCGCGGTAGATCTCGTTGCCGGGAGGGTGTTGAAGGGTGCACTTGGCACGGTGGCGCGTGTAGGACTTGAGGTCGCCGTGGTAGCCCAAGCAGAACTCGCAAATGTAAATCACGTCCTCCATACTGAACGCCTCCGGGTACGGCGAGAAATACCACGGGTACAGGTCGAACTTGCCGAACTGCACTTTGGAGATGTTGCGAATCCGCGAGATCTCGGCCGGGTTGTGCGTCATAGAGCCACCCGTCCGCAGCTTCTCGACTTCCTCTTCACGACTGAAACTCTTGTCACCAGCCTCCGCAGCAGCCAGGCTGGCGGCGGCTTCGGCGCGGATGGCCGCATTGGTGTCACCGTTGGCGGCGTCTTCGGCATTGGCCGCGGCAACAGCTGCCGCATCCTCGCTGGAAGCTCCGCCCGTCGCTGCTGGTGTCGACGTGGCGCCCGTGTCTGTGCCGGTGGCTTTGTCCTCAGAGCCGTCATCGCCAGGGGTGCCCTTGTGCTGGGACTCGACAAATTCTGTCCACGGATGCGGCGTGCTGGCCTCGGATGCCGTACTTTGCTCACGCTTGCCGAGGCGCTTCTGGGCCGTCTTTTTGGCGATGGCGGCCTTTTTGGATTGCGCGGCGGCAGTCGTCTTCTTATTCTTGGCGTCCTTGGGCTTGTCCTTTTCCGGGTTGGGCCACTCGACGTCCTGCGTAAAGTCGATGCGCGTCACCGGCACCCACTCGTCGAGACGTTTGTTGAAGTTGTCAAAGTTGCAGTAATAGTGCCGCCCGCTCTTCTTGTCACGGATACTGAGAATTTCGGCGCGGCGTGCAACACCGTCCTTGAGCACCATGGCAATGCATCCAATCTTCAGCGTCTCCGGTGTCGCCTTGCCGCGCTCGCGGGGCTCGCTGGAGCCGACGGCGGCGTGGGGACTCATCGTAGGCGGCTGCAAGTGAAAACAGGAATTGGCGTGGATTTTTGGCGATGAAAGGCGGTGAAATCGCGATGAAAACGGTGGCGCGCGGCCGAACGTCGATGAAAGTTGACAACACTGTCAATTTTTTGAGATTTGGTGATGAAGCTGGAAAATGCGACGATGCGAGTGGATGTTGTAGATTTTCAGGCCCTGTAGGCAAGGCTCTGGGGAGGGAAAGAA
Organism: Sporothrix globosa; assembly: GCA_001630435.1. Lineage (NCBI taxonomy): Eukaryota > Fungi > Ascomycota > Sordariomycetes > Ophiostomatales > Ophiostomataceae > Sporothrix > Sporothrix globosa. Next base: position 3,633,661 of record LVYW01000004.1, read on the forward strand.
GACTAAGACGCTAAAATAGGAAGGCGACAGAAGAGGCGAGTCGTACTTGCCACCAGAGGTAGTTCTATACTGACCAATCCGAGGCTAGTAAAGCCCTGAAGAATGACTGCGGGCGAGCAGGCTGCACCGCTAACGGAAAGGCTGAAATTCTGCCGGCATATGGGATTAAATTAAACAGCAAAATAAATACTAAATTCAAACTGTCCATGAAATTTCGACGATTCCGAGAAGTCCAACAACGAAACCACCACAACAGGTACTCAGCATCGGTCCTACGAATTGTTCATATCCTACACGGACTTGCCATGATTTTATAACGAGTGGAACATCTCTGAACGCGACCGAAGCAGCGCTCGACCACAATAATCCGCCATGGCCGCGCAATTGTCGTCCAACTGGAAGAAGCTGCAGGCCCAAATCAAGGCAGAACCGTCCAAGCCAAAGGCGGCAGATAAACTGAAACCGACAGCCAAGCCGGCAGCGAAGGCGGTAGCGGGGAAGAAACGGCGACACGGCGGCGAGGACTTGGTACACAAGGACAAACCGCCAGCAAAAAGGTCTCGGCCAGAAGCCACATCCGCGACTGGAAAGACGAAACCCAGAACGAACCCCGAAAATATGGGCGTGGCACAGTCGTCGAAGCTATCCAATGAGGCCGCCTACGACCACAACGGCAAGGGCCAGAAGCTGCCCAAGGGCATCACGCCGTCGCTGGCGCTGTGGGCCGAGGACCACGACATTTCGGCCGAGGACATGGCGCAGGCGTACGGACTGGGCGGTGTGGCGCCGTCAACGCCGTCTGGGGGCCGGGTTAAGGTCGGCGCGGCCGCCGTGGGCGACACTGCAGCAGCAGCCTCTTCCGCCGCGACGGACCGTGATAACGCAGGCCGCACGCCCGACCTAGCGGTCGGCAAGTACATTGCGCTGGACTGCGAGATGGTGGGCGTGGGCGCATATGGACGGGACGATGCGTTGGCGCGGGTCAGTGTAGTGGATTTCTTTGGGCGGCAGGTGTACGACTCGTTTGTGAAGCCACAGGCAGGGCAACGGGTGACGGACTGGCGGACACACGTCAGCGGTGTGTCGGCGCGGCATCTGCGGTTGGCGCGGCCGTTCGAAGAGGTGCGGACCGCCATCGAGGATCTGCTGCGGGGGGAGGACGACGTGGGCGGGGCCAAAAAGGAGACGCGCATCCTGGTCGGGCACGATGTAAAGCACGATCTGACGGTGCTAGGCCTGAGCCACCCGCCACGGCTGATCCGGGACACGGCCAAGTTTTCGGGTTTCAAAAAGTACGGCCATGGGCCCAAACCGGCACTGCGGGTGCTGGCGCGGGAAATTCTGGGCATTGAGATCCAGGGAGGCGCTCACTCGAGTGTCGAGGACGCACGGGTGACAATGCAGCTGTTCCGGCAGCACAAACCGGCGTTTGACGTGGAGTGTGCCAACAAGTTTGGGCCGGAGCCGACGTCGGGCGCAATGAAAAGCAAAGGAGGCAAAAAGAAGAAGAGGTGAACATGGAGATAATGTTGGAAGGAGAGAGGGACAGAGGGAGAGAGGGAGGAAGAGAAAGCATTGTTTCCAGATTCAGCGCATTTCATGTTGGCGTCTAGTCTATAATTTGTTTGCATACCCCATTCATAGCCATAGTCATATTGATGATTCCCTTCAGCTAATGCCATCGTACCCTCACAGTGGAATGCCCTCCATCAACTCCAACGCGCCTTCACGGCCGACAGTGATGATCACGTCGCCCAGCGTCTTGGTCACAAAGCCAGCTTCGCAGTAGGTAAAGTAGTACTAAAAGGTCAGTAGTGATACACAAGAGGGAACATGGCCACATCACGGCAGTGACATACCTCCCACTTGCGCCGGAACACCTCGATTTCGGCGTCCGACATACCAGCGTGTTCCTTCCGCAGCGCCGGCCGGATCGTGTCGTCAAAGCGTGCCAGAAAATTCTCGCGCCACAGCCGCAGCGTGCGCGCATAGTGACCGCCAATGTTCTCGATGCGCTCGACAATCAGCGTGCCAGCCGATTCGGTGGTGATGTGGTTCAGCAGCTGCGTCGTCGAGGGCAGGTAGCCGCCAGGGAAGATGTAGTGGTTGATAAAGTCGACGGTCTTGGAGTAGGCGGCGTGGCGGCCCTCGGGCATGGTGATGCACTGGAAGACGGCGATGCCGCTGCCATCGCGCTTCAACAGATTGTGGATGCAGCGGAAGTACGTCGCCAGGTACTCCTGGCCGACAGCCTCGAGCATTTCAATAGAAATAATTTTGTCGTACGTGCGCCCGCCGTTGGCTGCCGCCTCAGCTGCCAGTGTGCGGTAGTCCATGAGCAGAACCGTGATGCGGTCCGCCAGCCCGGCGGCGGCGATGCGCGCCTCGGCCAGCGTCTTTTGCTCGCGCGAGAGCGTTAGACTCGTGACGCAGCAGCCCGTGCGCTGGACGGCGCGCATGGCCAGCGAGCCCCAGCCAGTGCCAATCTCAAGCACGTGGTCGGTGGCCTTGACGTGGGCGCCGTCAATAAAGCGGTCCAGCTTGCGCATCTGGGCCTCTTCGAGCGGCTCAGCGTAGACGATGACTCCGTTTGTTTTCCTTGTCGTCGGCGTTGTCGCCCATATCGGGCACGAGTATGTCATGTCCGGCGACAAAAACGCGGCAAACATGTCGTTGCTGATGTCGTAGTGCGCCGAGATGTTGAGCAGCGCATTGGAGAGCGTGTTGGTCGTGCGTGCCAGGCTAGCCAGACCCCGCGAGAGCGAAGCCAAGCGAGTGTTGCCATTCCCAAGGCGGTTGCGGTTCAGGATAAACAGCTGGAAGAAAGCGGTCAGGTCTGAGCATTCGATCTCACCCAGCATGTAGGCCTCAGCGAAGCCCATGTCGGAGAAGAGGAAGACACGCATCCAAAAGGCCTCACTGTGGACGACGAGCTCGACACGTGGTACTGTCGTGGCTAAGCGGCTGTTGTAGTCGTGATTGGCGTCAAGATCGCTGTCGCTGTCGCTCGAGCCGTGGATGCCGTCGACTTCGTTGACACCATTGACGATATTCATCTTGGCATCGTTCACCTTCACCTTCACTCCATTGGCTTTGGCCCAGTTCGTCTTCGTGCCACTCCCGTTCGCCTTAACAGCGCCGAGCGGTACATGTTCCCCCAGCACATCTCGCGTGCCTGACGGCTCGTCTACCAGAATCAAAGTGCCAATCTCGATCTGTTCGAGAACCGCCATCACCGTCGGCTTCGCAATAGCGATGCCAGGTCCCCATGTGAGACTGCCCACCGCGCTACGGACAAGCTCAGTGCTCTTGGCCAGCGGCCGGGCCACCATGTCTGGTAACAATGACGATATCATAATGAGTGTGATATTCAAAGGTGAAGTTGTGTGAAAGGACGAATGCGAGATATTGGGCCAGGAAGGTGGGAGAGAAGTCAACAGTCAGCAAACGTCAACAACAAAATTACTTGAGATGACAATGAACACAAAGTCGCAAACAGGTACAAAAAGACACGTCCCAAAGAGGAAACACTTGGTAAAAAAGAACAGGGCACACGACACAGAGCGAGCTTGGAGGGGAGAGATTGCAACAGCGGTACACACAGTTGGTCGTCTTATAGCCCTCCTTCCTTATAAGTTGGGGCCTCTTTCCTGCCGCATCCTGTCCTCCGCGTTGTCTTGTCTATCCGCTATCCGTGTCTTGTGGTTTTGTATTTGTGAGCTGCACGGACGGAACCGGGGTACAATGACCTGTCCATGATTTCTCTATTTTTTTCTATTTTCCCGTCCTGCCACGACCCTAGCTTTCGCTTGACACTCGAGTGCGTTCGTTCTGCTATTATTCAATGGCAACACTTGTTAACGTTTGTCGACGGGAACTGCCCCTGTTTGTGAAGCTTCAGAGTTCCAGGGCGAGCCTGGATCAGCCCATTGCTGAATCCAATCGCGTCGATATGTGTAAGTGAGGAATTAAAACTCCGTTGAGATATGGTAGACGTCGTCATAAGTAGACACTATCAGGCCTAAAGCCCACTAGAGCTTTTGGAAGGCAAGACGAATATAACATATATTTCTCTCACCAGCAGAGTGAAGGGGTGGAGAGAGCAGACAGGGGGGATTAGTATTACAAAACAAAACAGCATAATAAAGACAGGCTTCAAAAGAGGTCGGAAGTTGATGTTGCCGAGCCAGGATGGCTACAGATGCCTGCCTAGAAGCTTTTGGAAGCCAGAACAGGGGGGGAGTAGGGGAAGAAGCCAGGCGCTCGACGCTGAAGCTGCCGGACGTTCTTGAGACAGAAGATCGCGTCCCACCTTCTCCTTCTCCCCATAGTTCGCGCAACTCCTCGTCTTGTGCTCGTGTCGGCCACAGTAAGGCAGCCTAAGCGGTCATCGACGGCGTCAGCACCAACGCTTGACATAGGTGGTCATCTGTTTGTCGATCGAGTGGCAGACCAACGACAGACAAGTATCGTTTGCATCGCCTCCTGGACGGTCCAAGTTTGCGCACACGCCGCCTGGTTTAATTGCGCTAGAATGCTGGCGGCTGGGGGATTTGATGCAATGCGGGCAGAGACGATGCAACACCCACAGACCGCCACGCAGACGTGACCAGTGGGGAAACATGGTGAGAGAAAAAGAGGAGAACGGAAACACGACAGTGAAGCGGCAGTGCTCGTGGGCAAAGCCTGAAACGAAAACAAATGTCTGGCTTGGGGGTTGGTGCTGTTGATTAAAGGTGACCGGGACGGCAATGACGAAGGAGTCGCAATTGCCGTTGTTGGGTCTGGTGGAAAGAGCGCTGCAGCTCAATTGTCAAGCCCTCCTAAGAACATAAACTGGGGTGTGCAGCTAGCGGGGCAGTTTAGAGCACATTCCTGGCGCGTCTCCCACGCGTATCAGTCAACACCATCACAGTTCTTGTCAATTGAATATCTGTTGACAACGTTACAGAAATACCGTGGTACTCGTCCACATTCCCAACATGACGCAACCGATTCTCGAGATCACGGCCGACAGTGCCACTTCCACACCCACACAAGCAACACCACACCTACTGCCCTGCAAAATCCACCACAACGGACCGGTTGGACAAGTCGACGCCTTCTGGCGGCCACAAGAGAAGGGTGTGTTCTTCCTGTGAGCGGTTGGCTTTTTGCCGAACTCAGCACTTGCTAATATCACAGACGGCCAAGCTACGGCCTACTTCCGCGGGCGCAAGCTGCACGGCCAGATCGTCACACTGCCCGCCGACTACCGTGGCGTTGTAGGCGTGCGTCGCGGCTCACCCCGCGAACAAGCCCGTGCCAACAATACAAGCGCCCCCGAAGAGGTTGTAGACGTCGATGCCACAGCTGCCGAACAGGAAGCACAACGACAGCGTCTGGACTCGGGCGCATTGGCGGTGCAGGCCGAGTTTGACAAGATCGTGGTCTGGGGCCACCAGACCACGGCCGACGCGACTACCGACCCGTATATTCGCAGTATGGAGGAGTGGGTAGCATTGTCAGACAAGGTGTGTGCGGTCTACAAGCGCATTTACATCCCTTCGTGTCATTGCTAACAAAACAGATACACTCGTTCGAATAATGTCCTCATACTCTAGATAATTTTGGTCACGGGACCTGGCGTTTGGGATCACGACATATTGCTTTTATAGAGGAGACACGGCAATTGGGTAGCGTCGACTGCAAATACAAGACCCTGTGGAGCTCGTGCTCCCTGTCAAAGACACTTTCTGAGCCACATAAAAGTCTATCGCGTGCAATCGTGTTGTCTCTCATCAGAGTTTAATGGGCGCCCACAATTTGGCTGCAACCACTTTAACCTTTTCGCGTCAAGCCAATAAGAGCTAGTCATTGGATCCACTTCGACGCGTCCTGGACGCGTACCTTCCCACTGTACATGATAGGGAGGGGCCAAATCGCGTCTCCCGCGAAAGCAATTTGTCCTACCATCAATTTTGTCCATCGACAACAAGACACCACCATTATTCCTTGTCATTGTCCTTGTCCAGCGCATATTTTGACTCTGTCTTTCGTCATTCCTCATTTTCGACCATTGCCATTTTCTCTCTTCCCTTGACATCGTCGCTCTCATCCCAAACAAAGCCCTTGGATCGGCCCTGCTCGACGTTCTTTTAACCTCACCCCCTTTTCCTTCTTTTCACCTTTTCTTCCTTTCTACCCTCCACCTGTGATACCCCCCACCACAAACGACCATGGCTACGCCGTCCAGTGACTTCGGCCTCGCCATGTCCGACGGCCCCTCGCGCGCCACCTCGGCCGCACCCACGCCCCGCCGCTTCCACGGCCTCAGCTCGTCATCGGCACGGCCACGCGGGCCGCCTTCAGAGAGCGTTGGTGGCGCCATGAGCGACGACGAGGGCGAGGGCTTTGCCGACGACAAGGTGCCGCAGCGGATACGGCGGAACAACGGCGAGCCCATCCCGCGTGTCGAGGACAAGATTGGTCTCGCCGTGCAGCAGTACTTTGAGTCGTTTATCGAGGAGTGCGTTCCCCCCGTCGTCCTCTTTATTTTCTATGTGCGTCTTTTGTCTGACATTTCAGTTTCATCGAGGAGCCGTCCGCCTCGGGCGAGACGCCGTCCGCCCCCGTCACCGACAAGTTCTACGTCGCCCAGATCCACGCCATGCGTACCTACCAGCTGTCGACCTTCTACGTCGACTTCAAGCACCTGACCTCCTGGAACAACGGCGTGCTCTCCGAGGCCGCCCTGCGCATGTACTTCCGGCTGCTGCCCTACCTCAACGCCGGCCTGCACAACATGATTGCCAAATACGAGCCCCACTACTTCCGCCAGCATCGCCAGCTCACCTCCAGCACCGCTTCCACCAACCGCACCACATCGGCCGCCAGCAATGCCGGTTCCGCCTCGCAGCAGTCGGCCGACCTCGGCAGCAAGGCCATCAACCAGCAGACCGACAAGCTGTTCACAGTCGCCATCTACAACATGCCGCTCGTTTCGCGTATCCGCGCCCTGCGTGCTGCCAACATTGGCCAGCTGCTCAGCATCTCCGGCACCGTCACCCGCACCTCCGAAGTCCGCCCCGAGCTGTCCCTGGCCACCTTCATCTGCCCCGCCTGCAAGGTCGTCGTCCCCAATGTCGAGCAGGCCTTCCGCTACACCGAGCCCACACAGTGCCCCAACACCACCTGCCAGAACCGCCAGTCCTGGCAGCTCGACATCCGCCAAAGCACCTTTGTTGACTGGCAGAAAGTCCGCATCCAGGAGAACAGCAGCGAGATTCCCACGGGAAGCATGCCGCGCACCATGGACGTCATCCTGCGTGGCGAGATGGTCGACCGTGCCAAGGCCGGCGAGAAGTGCATCTTCAACGGCATGCTCATGGTCGTGCCTGACGTTAGCCAGCTGGGTCTACCGGGTGTGCGCCCCACAGCCATCCGCGATGACCGCAATGCCGCACGTGCCGGTAACGACGCCGGCGGCTCTGGTATTTCGGGCCTCAAGGCCCTCGGTGTGCGCGACCTAACCTACCGCATGGCCTTCTTGGCCTGCATGGTCTTGCCCGACACCACCAGCCTCGGTGGCAGCAGCAGCATTCCCAACGGTCCGGACGCCTCGGGCGCCGACATTGTCGCTGCATTGACTCAGGCATCGGTGCGCGACGGCACTGCAGGCGGCAATGCGGCCAACGGCTTCATGACTGCGCAGGAGGCGCAGGAGCTCGTGCTCGGTGCCTACACCAAGGCCGAGATTGATGACCTGCGCAAGATGGTCCACAGTGACTACATCTACTCGCGACTCGTCAAGTCGCTGGCTCCCATGGTCTACGGCCATGAGATTGTCAAGAAGGGCCTGTTGCTGCAGCTGGTGTCCGGTGTGCACAAGTCCACCGCCGAGGGCATGCAGCTGCGTGGCGACCTCAACATTTGCATTGTCGGCGACCCCTCCACCTCCAAGTCGCAGTTCCTCAAGTACATTTGCAGCTTTGCGCCGCGCGCCGTCTACACCTCTGGCAAGGCCTCGTCCGCTGCCGGTCTGACGGCTGCCGTTGTCAAGGACGAGGAGACGGGCGAATTTACCATTGAGGCCGGTGCGCTGATGCTTGCGGACAATGGCATCTGCTGTATCGACGAGTTTGACAAGATGGACATTGGCGACCAGGTCGCCATCCACGAAGCCATGGAACAGCAGACCATTTCCATTGCCAAGGCTGGCATCCAGGCCACCCTCAACGCCCGCACGTCCATCCTGGCCGCCGCCAACCCAGTCGCCGGTCGCTACAACCGCAAAGCCACGCTGCGCGCCAACATCAACATGTCCGCGCCCATTATGTCGCGTTTCGATCTCTTCTTTGTCATCCTCGACGAGTGCAATGAGAGCGTCGACCGCCGCCTGGCCGAGCACATTGTCGGCATCCACCAGCTGCGTGACGAGGCCGTCACTCCCGAGTTCACCACCGAGCAGCTGCAGCGCTACATCCAGTTCGCGCGCACCTTCCAGCCCGAGTTTACCGACGAGGCCAAGCAGCTTCTCGTCGACCGCTATCGCGACCTGCGCGCCGACGATGCCCAGGGCAGTGTCGGCAAGAACTCGTACCGCATCACCGTGCGTCAGCTCGAGTCCATGATCCGCCTGAGTGAAGCCATTGCCAAGGCCAACTGCGTTGACGAGATCACCCCGGACATGGTCACCGAGGCCTACAATCTTCTGCGCCAGAGCATCATCTCCGTCGAGCACGACGATGTCGAGGTCGAAGACGACGAGGACGGCGCCGTCGACGGGGCCGCCGAGGCCGCTGCCCTGGCGGCCGCAGCCAACGGCCCCGACCCGAACAGTGATGTCGCCATGGACGAGCACGACACAGCCGCCACCAATGCTGCCACCGGTCGCCGCAACAAGGTCGCCATCACCTACGACAAGTACATTGCCATTGTCAATGCGATTGTGCAGCGTGTGCGCGACGACGAGGTCTCCGGCCCCGGCGAGGGTGTCGCCGCAGACGTCCTCTCCACATGGTACCTCGAGCAGCAGGAGGGCGACCTCGATACCGAGGAGGACTACCACCGCGAGAAGTCGCTCGTGACCATGGTGCTCAAGAAGATGGTCAAGGAGAACATTCTCATGGCCATCCGCGGCCAGGGCATGGCAGACGAAAATGCCACGGAGGGCCCGGCGTCGTCGAACGCACATGAGCAGATCATCTATGTGCTACACCCCAACTGTGCTTTCGAGGAGTTTTAATATTTGATCACTGATGCTAAGATGATGTCGGAAATGAAAGTAATAAACTAAGGTATACAAAGGGAAGTGCAGGGCGTGGTTGAAGGGAGTCTAGGAGTTTCTCTGTTTTTTTGGCTGTGGGACAATTGTTTTATATTTACTTTCTGTTTGATAGTCGTTTTCATGTTCACCTGCTTGTTTGTATGTCCGCTGGAGGGAAAGCCAATCATGTACCATCTATGCGGAATGTTATGTACGGAACGAATTCAAATTCAAATTCTAGATGAAAATAATCTTCGAAATGGCTCCCGCCTTGTTGCAGCTATCTCCATATATTGTCAGTGTATTACAGTCTCCTGATCTTGGTATGTTTATTTAGGTGAAGATGGTTTATCATAAGTAGTGTGTTTTTGTAAAGTTTAGAATTTAATTTAACGTTTATTTTTTAGAACATGAATTATAATCACATGATAATATAATCGAGAAAGTTAGCTGTTAGAATAAAAATGATAGATAGAGAATCATTACTATGCTGTTACATGTGGGACAAGCGTCGATGCTGCTAAGTAGGACCAGAAACAATGTGAGTTGTGGCCGTATGCCCCAATTTCGATACGCCAAGGGCTTCGACGAACCTCATGTCACCATGTTCTACATCCAAGAGGTTGGATAAATGTCCTTGTTTTATTATTATTTATTGGTATAGGCTCCAACCGTATCTTCCGTTTCCATGTATCCGTAGCAAAGAAGCACGCCATCCGCCTTGTCCCGTTTGTTCCATAACCGCGAACCCAGTTACCGAATGCTGATAAAAAGATGGTAGGCCACAAGACAGTTCCGAGACGCGCCGTGTATTTCTTCTTTCCAGTTTGTTAATACTCGCGGTGCTCAGCTGAGAGACACGCGTATTCCCAAATTCCTTGTTCCTTAAGGCGTCAAGTGATCGTCGTCCGCCTGGTCGTTGCCCCATTCCGTGTATAAAAAAGCCATAAGCCTCGTCACATGTTGTTCTAAACCAGTCGTCATCTTGTTATTTTCGTGCTCTCCTCGTCCCATAGGCAAGCTTTGACAGCACCAGGCGCCAAACCGCATAAATCACGCCGCTTTCTTCCAAAGAAAGCGATCATGTCGCGCCGAGTGAACCGTAGAAGGATGTTGGAAGAAAAATATCAGATAAAGTTATAGTCGAACACGGGGTTTCGAATCGAAACATCAAGGGAGTCCAAATAGCACCGTCAAAAACGGATCGTGGCTCGGTTGGTTAGAGATAAATGCCGAGCCCAGATCGAGACCAAAACAGGGTCAAAAAGTAACAGCAGTTGAAGAAAAGAAGAGTTTCACGATAGAATAAAATTGGTGCTTGCTCTGAAATAAAATAGTAATGAAGAGGTAGTACAAGAAATGTGCGAGAGCCATGATAAAATGCATGCATGGCCTCAGGTGTTTTAAAATATAATAGTAAAAGAACAAGCAGAGTAAACGTGACCCGAGAGACAAAGAGGAGACGGGACGAGTTATGTCAGACGCCGCATCCCCCTCCCGTGCTCAAAAGACATAGTGTGGCTCATATCGGGACCAAATGGCACGAAAGTTTGGGGTGAGCAAAGAGGACACTCAAGTTGTGATTAAAATCCAAATGGGATCTCAGAATGACATTGGTTCGAACGATCGCCATTTAAGTCTGGACAGGTGCAGATGTGCCTCGGGTCCAGTTCTCAGAACGGTGGCGCATTCCGCCACCGCGAGATCGGCCACCGGACGACCCTTGCCTGGTGCTGGGCGGGGTGGTCTTGTCGTTGCCAGAGTGCGTGCTGGACGCGTCGCGATTCTTGTTCCCGCCCCTGTGAGATGATCCGTGGCGGCCGCTACCGCTGCGTCCGTATGTCGTCCGGCGCGGGTTGCTATTCGTGCGTGGAGTCGGCAGGTTGACGGACTTGCCATTGCCTGCCATACCTGGAAATTGGATGCTGACGGAATGAGGTACACCGAAGTAGTCCTTCAAGAAGCCCTCATGGTCGCCGCTGGTGGCGGCCGATAGCAAGAAGCGCCTGGCGAGAGGCTTAGGTATGGGAGCGGGGGTCCACGCCAGTTCGGGAACCTTGTTAGGGAGGTGGACGGGGGGCAGTGAACCCATCTCCTGTCGTTCAAAGCAGTCCTCTGCCATGAGACGTGTCGTAAAAGGCTCTTTGGGAGTTGCTTTCACGCTTCTCGGAGGAACAGGTGCTTTCGTAGACGTGGGTGCCGTATTTTCAGAACTGGTGCGGTTTTGCATGTCGTACCGCCCAGTGCCCGAAGTTGGCTTGGACGGGGAAACAGCGGGCTTCCGGTCAAATAGGTTGTTAAACTTAGCTTGCCACGAGGCGCCGTCTGAAGGTGTCGACTGGGTCTCGTTTGCATGCGAGGCGGCGCTACGTAGCTGTGTGTGCTTTGCATGTGATCCGGAAGCAGGGGGGTGTTCGGCGGCAGCTGTCGAGTCCTTGGGGGGGAGCCGTACAACAATTTGCGGCCGCGGAAGAGAAACGTGCGGATGCGCCGCATCACCGTCAAACGCCGGATGGCCGTCCATATCGGGAGGCGGCGGCGATGGCGAGCCGGGGCGTCCTTGACTACTGCTGTTTATAGCCGACGCCCCACCAGAGGCTGTTCCCTGTGCGGCGGCAACGGCATCCTCCAGACGAGTGTCACGGGTAGGGAAGAACCGTGACGGTCTGGATTGGGAGTGAATCGTCGAGCCTGGACTGCTGCTCCCACCCACCGTGGTACCGGGGCGGTGCACCACAGACTGGTTTGTCTTGTCCTCAACACGGTTGCCATCCTCGTTCATGCGGGTCGGCAACCAGGTATCCTTGATGGCCGGACGCAGATCTTTCAGACCCAGACCACGAGCTTCAGCCTCGCGCTGTTGTTCGGCGCGTTGGGCCTTTTGCTGCGCAAATTGGGTTTCATCGCTGGCCTTGACAGTGTTAGCCCAAGCACTACGTGCCACTTCAGCCGAGTTGCCGCCGGCGGATTGCTGCACCACCGCAGAGCGGGCTGCCGTTCTCTGGACGTCAGCCGGAGGGGGTGGCGGAGGGAGCGCCACAGTGGACTTCGGGGGGCCAATTGGTGCCATAGGAGGAGCCGCGGTATTCTTCTGGACAGACGGTGGCCCAATAGGCCCGAGGTCAGACGTGAATGTACCGTTTCCAAGGCTACGGTTGTTTGGCGAGCCCCATACATTCCGGGTAGACTGGTTCGTGCTGCCCCAAGAGGCCATGCGCTCGGTCTGCGGTGGAACTGGGCTCTGCCAGGTCTGCGGTTGCTGCTGCGATTTGTCATGGGTGTTCTCTGCAGTCGCGCCATGGGGCTCCGTGACGTGCATGGGTTGATTGCTATCCGACGCTGCACCGTCAGTCGTAGCCTCTCCACCTGATGTGCTCAAATTTGCGTTGGCTTGGACAGGAGTCACCGGGGCGGCGGCTGCTGTTGCTGGGGCCGCTTCATCCTTGGAAGGTTCCTTCTTGGCGCTCTTTCGCTCCGGTGCAGGGCCCATTGCTTCCAGCTTGAGCCGGATGCGTTCACGCTTCGCGGCCTCCTCACGCTCTTCCTCTTCCAGGCGTCTCTTCTTGGCAAGCTCACGCCGCTCTCTCATAATCTTCTTCTGGATCTCGAGTTCGTCCTCGATGTTGGCGGTCGCAGCCTGTGGTGCCCCTTGTGTATTTGGCTGCGCGGGGCCTGGCGGGGCGTTGGACTGAGGGTTCGAGTGCGTGGATGCAAATGTTGCGGCTGGAGAGCCGTGTGCTTGCCACGACCGTGTACCGGACGGAGAGAAGTTCCTCGGAGAAGTGGGACTATCGCTTCTACCTGCGAGGGATGGCTGTTGGGTATGGATGAGTTCGGGAGGAATATTCTGGTCATGCGGTCTACCGAGACGCTGCATAAAGCTGCCACTGCCACCGCTGACATTGGATGAATTCCGGCGTCTTCCATAAGGGCCTTCGTGGGCCGACCGATGAGTCTGGAATGCGGCAGATGGCTCAGGTTGCTGGTCCGACCCATGAGACTGTCGCTGCAATAGTGCTGACGGTGGCTGCCTGTGATGCATGTCGCTTCTCATGCTGCCGCGGCGGTCTTGCACAGGTTCCATCCGGCCAGACTGCGAGTTGTACAGCTCTCGGTTTGCATAGGGGTGACTATCCCTAAAGCCACCACGGCTGAAGTCGTCGGCGGCTATTTCCTTAAACGGTGGAGGAGGCGTCGAGCCTCTCGGGGGACCGCCGTACATGTCTCGCGGAGGATATTGGTGGAACTGCGACTGCTGGTAGGGCAGGCGTGAGCTCCCAATGGAAGGGGGCAGGTCCATTGTGACAGGAGACGCCTTGTCAACCGGCGGCAAAGAGGCCCACGGCGACTTGACCGGGGTCGGGGGTGCAGGAGGCTTTGCGACCAGTGTTGGCTTCTCGGGTGCACCTTTCAAAATCAAACCTCTGCCGGACGGCAGCCCGCCAGATCGCACGCCTGTCGGAGCGGGTGACTTTGGTTTGTCATTGACATCGACTTCTCGCGACAGCGATGACGGAATGGCAGTCGGCGAAGGTTGGGTGGCAGATGCCAACGACTGCTGCTGTGCCTGTGGCGACTGCGAGTGAGCTTGTGGATAGTAGTGCGACTGCGCGTGGGACATATCCGGTTGAACGCTGTGAGGTTGTGGGGACGGCTGGATTTCGTCGTGATGCGGAATGGTGGACTTCGTGCCGTCCGTCCATGTGATCTCCTCGGGGGCCCAGTCTTCATCGTCGTCGTCGATATCTGCCCAGTTCGCCTGACCCTTGGCGTCGTCGTTCTGCTGAAGACGTGTTGAAATGTGGATTCCATATTTCTTCAATTCTTCGTCCGTGAGTTTGCGTGGGTCCGGGGGCACAACGGCTGAGAGAAAGCAATGTTAGCTTAATGAGACCCATGAGGAACGGAAGAAAAGAGTACTTACGTCTATTTTTGTTCCAGACGGCGTTCGGATCTGGCGCAGCAGCAGGTCGTCCGTTTGCACCAGGACCTTTGACGAGGCCAGTCTTGGCCACCAGCCTCGGGCGAGGCGAGGCGGATGAAGCCGAGGTGAGGGACGCGACACCGAGGGTCGGCGAGGCCTTGTCACCGGGCTTGGCCACGCCAGCCGTACCGGCAGCCTTGGCCGCAAGGAAGGTCTTATTGACCGAGACTGATTTGAATGTGGTGGGTTTTCTCGCCGTGGACGACGTCCGCACGTGTCCCTTGTCTCCATCTTTGTTTTTGGCCGCGTCGAGTCTCGAAGTCTCCGTGTCCGAACCCCCACTAATGCTCGGCTCCGCAGAGTTTACTAGGTCGTCAACAATATCGGCGATGTGTTTGTTGGATAGTTCGTCTGGGGAGCCGGAGGTGGCCGTGCCGTTCACAGAAGGCGGATTTGAGCCGCCATGGTGCAAGTCGTCGCTGATCTTGGGAACCTGCGGGAAAAGAAGCCTGGTTAGAGGGGCGCGGTTCATTGGAGCCGCATCGACAGCCACGGTGCACAGGACGGCCAGAAACAAAACTCACGGCTTCAGGTTCGGAGTTGGCGGGAGCTTCAACGGGTGTAGATTCATTGATCTCAGCAGCCATCATACGATGCGCTTAGCTCGCAATATGTGTTGAAAAGAGGGTGACCGTTTACGGGACAGCTTTCCGAGTCACCAATCGACGGAGCAGAAGGTGACGGAGCCTGTGAAACGGTATCGTCGCCGGGATGCGTAGAGGCGGTCAAGTGTGAAGATTTTCTCTCTGTGTTCACGATTTTCGAAAAAAAAAGCGGATCTTGCTGTTGACGCAAGGCGGTGGATACGATGTTGGGTGACCTTCACCTAAGCTGCAAGAGAAAGAGAAAATGGTGAGTCGTTTTAAGGTTCTTTGTAGACGAGGACGAAGAAGATGGAAGGCAAATCCGGCTAGGAGTCACGTTGGTCTGGCTTTCGATGGGGTTATTTGGGCGGCTCCTTACCTAGGCAAGTCTTTGTGTTGAGAAACGCACCGTCTGGGGCAACTGGGAGAAATGATGCAATGGCCGTCTGTTGGCTAGGGCGCGGGTGCGAAATTAGTACTATTCAGAGCTCGGCGTTCCTGTGACCGGGAATGCTTGTTGCGTCTGATGTAGGAATCGAGAGTGTCGCTGAGGAGAGAGCAGAGGGACAGCTCGTGATGATGGGCAAAGGAGGAGAAACAAAGCGAAGATGTCGAAAATGCGGCTGGGCTGCCTTCGTTTTTTCCTACTGGACAGAGCGCAAAAGGAAGGAACGGGGACCTGCCTTGGTGCTGGGTTGCTTTGGTAGTGCTTTGGCGCCGCTGTCCGCTGATTGGCTGGGAGGCCAATGTGCTATTTTAGGCTTAGCTCATGTCGCGACCCACAGGCGAATGGAAGGAGCGACTGGGTGAGAGTTAAGAAATGAACCGAGAAAGAATGAACAGCCCAGCTCAGCTCCAGGCACAGCACCACGACTGGGTGAATTACCTTGCCATTGTTGAATATGCAAGCGATACCGGTACGCGCTCTGCGCCTCCAAGTGAGAGTTGATGTTCATCTTTTACACAAATAGAATACTAGCAATTTGAGCGGCCTTGTCGTAACAGTGTCGGCTATCTTCTGCGTGACGACTGCCTGCTCAGGCCCAACTACCGCGCACTACCACAAAAGCGTGAATCAACAAGACGGCCTTTTGGCTGCGCAAATATGGGAAGTTTGTTAGAATTCTAGCTGTTGCCTGACGCTACGACTCACTGCCCGGTGAGTTTGAAAGCTGCTTTTATAACATTTAAAGAACTGTTTATAAGCACGTTTGGGTTGGATGTTCCACGGGTTGCTGTGATGGCATCGACCCAATTTGGTACAAATGAGATAATTGATTGCAAGGCACGCATATGCACGAAGCCACTCACAGATGTTTCCACAATCTCTCTCTATTTGGCAACACAAGATATATGTACATCGGAACGGAGGCTCGGCAGAAACCACATGGCCCCGCCAACCTGAGCTCCAGCCTTCTTTTTAGGTTTCCAGCTAAGACGCCGCTTAGTGGGCGTTGTTCTTGTGGTGGCCTGTGACAAACGGACATGTTAGTATAGGCTGTTATGGAAAGAGCATCGATGTTGGTGATTGGCCTATTGTAGCCGTTGCTCGTCTCAGAGTGGGGAGGTACGTACGCAGATGGAAGTAGTACTGCTGGGCGTAGCCGATGACAATCAGAAGGGCAACAGCCTGGATAATGGCTAAGGTAGGTGTCAGTAATCATGTCTTTACGGCGAGTGGTACATTTGCCCTTGCCGATACTCTCATCCATTTCCGCCGGGGGGTTCCGTTCACGTACGCTTGACCGTGGGGTTCTTGCCGAAGTGCTTGGCCTGGTAACGGCCGAGGAGGCCCTTGGCCTTGACCTCGGGGGCCGGGCCACGGGGCAGCTTCTCGTAGAAGCTCACGACACGCTGCATGCGGACAGCATCAGGGGCAGCGCCAATGGCCTGAGTCAGTCGTTAGCATCCTTGACCTCTCTCTCATCTCGGTCACATCGCTTGGTCACGTCGTCTCGCATCGTTCGATCACATCGTTCGGTTGTGCCGTTCTGATCCGTCGCCAAATCGTAGATGGTGCCGCGGCGTCCGTCTTCGCAGTCGATATGCACGCCGACCCTGTCGACAATACCGCCGTTCAGCCACATTACTGATCGCATTCTACGAGTCGTCGAATATCGCAAGGTCCAAATGATTGTGGCGCCCCTTGTCGTGAGTTGGGCGAAAAGTCGCGCGTTTCCTTGCAAACCAAAACATCCTAACCTAGTCGTCCGTCGCATATCAAAACGTACCTTCGGCGAAGCAACCTAGAGAAAACGTGTGTTAGCTGATCTGCCCACTGCCCATACCAGTACTACCGATCGCATTGAACGAACCTTTGGGGGGATGAGCGTCGAGAGCGCCCGGCGAGAGATGTAGCTCATGTTGAAAAAATTTGCGGACCGGCGGAACCGAGAAAGGGGTCGAGAGGGGCGAGGAGAGTTACGAGAAGGGTGAGATTTCTCGTAGACTTGAAGCTCAATTGAAATCCGTGGCGGTGCCGGACGACAATTGACTGCGGTTTGCGGGTGGATGGGGAGAAGGCTGGTGATTTGGGTGGGAAAGGACGTCACTCAGAAAACGTTTCGCGATGCCAGGGAAAACGAAGATTCCGACAGCTCTCTCGGATTAGCGGTTGTTCCCGGTATCTAGTCACGTGATATTCACCAGTTAGCGATGTTGGGTGGAGTTGGGAGTCGTTAGGCGGCTTTTAGCAGGAAATGAGAGAATTATGGAGCGGCTAGAGGGGAGTTGAAGGAGAACTGTAGCCAAAAAAACAGCAGTCCCGGAACATCTTTTTTGCTTACATTTAACTACGGTTTACCTTGCTTGCTATTCGCGCGACACTGCTGCGTGAACCACAGGACCTCAGCAAAATCGTAGCCATCACTAAACGGATCCGGCAACGGCAAACGGCGACAAGGCGAACGACGTACGGCCATCCACAACCTAATTGAGTCGTCCGAATCTATTATACATCTTTGGGCTTTGTCAACAGTCCAACTACCACACTTTCCCATGGCTTCGATCCGCCCAACGGCCTCGGCAGCTGCCGCCCAGCTGCTGAGAAGCGCCTCCGTTGCTCCCATCACTCGCCGGCCGATGGTGGCTGCCGCTGCGACCCCGGCCCTGCGGCGGCTTGAGAGCTCGTTGACGCCTGCTCCTCCCAAGACGGCTGCCCCAGTGACTCCCCGTGCTGCCAACAACGCTCCCGACTACACTGCTCACACGGACCGCGCGACATCGTATGTCTCCCTCGACGACCACGAGGCCTTCCGGAGACGGAATCCGATGATGAAGGGGATCTTGCTGACCAAATTTTGCTATAGAAACTTCACGCCTGTCCCCAAGCGTGTGCTGGACGGCAGCGAGGACAACGACGTTCTTCCGGCGGCCGTGCTCTCCGGCGCCCCGATGGAGCTCGAGGCCCGGACGGTCAGGTATGCCTCACTCGCTCTGGACTTGTATGATCCTTTAACTTTATTCACAGCTTTATTTTACTGACATGCCATCTCCTTTGTAGAATTTATAAGCCCACAAAGCCGGCCACGCAGTCGGGCGACTGGCACGGCACCAAGTGGCGGATGGACTGGGACGTCCTGGAGAAGGGCCACCGGTGGGAGAACCCGTTGATGGGCTGGCAGTCATCAGGTGACTTCATGCAGGGCACGCACATCCATTTCAAGACCAAGGAGGATGCCATTGCCTTTGCTGAGAAGCAGGGCTACGAGTACTTTGTGCAGGAGCCGCAGGAGCGCAAGATTGTGCCCAAGGCGTATGCCAACAACTTCCTGTACTCGGCGAAGAAGCTGAAGCACATCCGGACAAAGTAGGCGACAGAAGAACGAGAAACGGGGCAGAAGAACGGCCGGTGAGGCAGAGGCGTGAATAGATATATTTTACTGCTCGTAAGAGTGAGTAGTTCATTATGCGATTGCTTCTGTACATATAATCAAAGACATTATCACATTTGAATTTTGTCGGGCTAGATAGTTTAGTAAACTTAACGAAATGAACATACACTCGCCTTGCACATTGGTAGACAAGCACTTAAAGATTTCGTCGGCCAACTAGCCAATACGGCTAGTTGTGATAATAATATTGTTCGCCCATGTGACGGAGTGGTCATTCGCCGACCCAATAAGAAAGCCAGAAAAAAGTAACCACTAGAGTAGACGATGCTATGCCGTCATGCTCAGAACCGATAATATCAAATGCCCGCTCGAAAACACAGTACATGATGAAATACACCCCTTGCTCAAACCGATATGGTGAACGCCGATGAAAGTTGACAAAACAACCAACCGATACAACTCCGAATATTGACAGCCAGTCAATATAGACATGATAAGACAAACGTAGAAACAAGAATGAAAAAAAAACACCCAGGGGTATAGGGCCACTACGTGGTGATCATAGCCTCGTGTTCGTGGTCGTGGAACCGGTTGTCCGCAGTAGCGTTGAGACCAAGATCAATGATATCAGGCACATCCAGCTTCTTCTCACGGGCAACGTTCTCAGCCCAAGCGCGCATCCTGACGATTTGGCGGATGGCGGCTTCACGGCGTTTGCTGTGGTGGAATAGGATGGCCTTGTTGACTTTGTCGGCAACCTCCTCACGCAGATCTGGCGACAACAGCCTCTGCTGTGCCGCCGGCATCTTATCTGGGGTGAAGAAGAGCATGACCATGGTCTCCTCAAGGTCCTCGAGGAATTCCTTCTTCGTGGACGCACGAGGCGCGAGCTGGTCCTGGGCAAACTTCACGACCGGCGCGAAGTCGTTGCCACTGCTATTCGCCTGACGAATGCGCTCGACCAACTGTAGACGTAGCAAAGCAAAGTGAAGAGGCGGATCTTGGTCCAGAATCTGAATAACAATCTATTAGCCAAGGACGATGACTGAGAAGGAAGGCATCAAAGCTCGGAAAGATGGATAACATTGTTGTAATATCGGTCGCTCATAATTTTCAGTGTGGTTTGTTACTCATCAGTGGCACGATGGCCTATGAGTGGTGCATGAAACGGTTTATAATCATAGCGAGACGGAGGGAGCAAGACAACAATAAAGCGTGGGTGTATAAGACGATTGTCCAATGCTTACCTCTGGGTTAAAGTGGTTGAGGAGGGTGATTGCCTCGTCGATCTTGCCATTATGAATGGCACTCCGAATCTGCTGCCTCGCGTGGACAAACGACTTGTCCTGCTGCGGTGGTAAGTTCGCCTCTTTGGAGAAGTTTGCAGCGGCTTGAGGGTAGCCTTCCATGGTGAGGTAGTCCAGGATCAAAGCATTGATGTCACTGTAACATTGTTAGCAACAGGCTCAGCCAGCCAGCCGCGCGAGACGCGTCGGTAAGAGGTAGACAGTTTAAAAATGTGTCGTTGACAATATCAGACCGCTTGGACAAAGTAATAGTTTACTCCGCATAGTAATTACTCAGAGAGATTCCCATTATATTTTGCATCATCATTTTGCCAGGGGGGGATGTGTAGGATGAGGTGTTGGAAGAGGTACTTTATACACACCTCTTAGGAGTCTTCACCGCGTTGACCCGGCTCTGGAAGCTCATCTTCGCTGGGGTAGCTGTCGATGATGTGGACGCCTGCGCAGGACGTTAGCATGATGCGGCGGCGGCGGGACGAGTCCTTGTGACGACTGCGAGGGATAGACGCGTACCATCTCGAGTCGATGTCATGTACGAGAGAAACCGAGAAGAAATTTCTTCAGTGGAGACAAAACTGGGGAGGACGACGAGGTAGACGATGGATAGTAGAGGCAACAAAGGCTGCTAGGGAGCTCGACAGCGACAGTTAAGCGTGCGAGTCTCGTGGAATGGACATTGGTGGGCAGGTGTTGCGATCCCCAAGTCAAACCACTCCTTGTTCCTCGAGTCACCGACACGGAAGACCGGGAGGAGTGGCAGAGCACTGCTTTTGGGGGTTGGGCAAAGACAGAAGACAAAAGGAGGAAGAAGTTGTGTTGAGAGAAGAAAATTGTAAGGTTAAATAGGTCGGATGTGGACGACGTAGGAGAGAAAAAATAGCAAAGCGGGCAAGAGCAGCAGAAAAGGAAGAAAAAGGCAGGAAGGAGAGCAGAAAAGCGGGGCGCTTGTTTCCTTTCGGCGCTGAGTGGGCGGGCTGGTCAGCTCTAAACCAGCCAATCAACACACGAGAAAGCTCTGGCAGGTCAATGTGCTGTCGGTGCTAATCTTTAGTGGACGTTGGTGCGCGTGGCAGCGGCTCAAGGCAGTGTTCGAGTGCATGATGAGAGCAGTCGACGAGGCTTTGACATTGCCTCCGTGAGAGTGCAGTTTCTGTCATCTCGCTTCACATTGAAGGCCCTTTTCATTTATGAAGTCCTGCGAATATAAGACACAACACCAGCACCAAGCTCTATTTCTATTTTCCCGGAATCAAGACGAGTGGTCAGCGAAACATCGCCGCTTGGCGACCATCGATTCTGAACCGTTTCTGAATCTCAAGATCGCACGTACCAAGGCAGTCGTCTCATTTGACTGTGCACAATGACCTCGACACCCAAGGCGATCGTTAGCAAGGCTCGCTATGCTCCGCCATGGTCTGACCTCAGCATTATTGGCATTGCCGGTAGCTCGGGTTCTGGCAAGTCGAGTATTGCGAGGAGCATCGTGAGCCAGTTGAACCTGCCGTGGGTGGTGATTGTGTCGATGGTAAGAACCGAGCGATTGAGTTTTGTTTTGGTTTCCACTTTTTTCGAGAATTGAAAAATCTAACAAGGCTCTGCAGGACTCATTTTACAAGAGTCTGGACCCTGAGTCGTCCCGCAAGGCGTTTCTAAACGAGTTTGATTTTGACGCACCGGAGGTAGGGTCATATAAAGAGGCCCTTGGACTGGTGGCCCAATGAAAAATGTCTAACAGGTATCAAGGCTATTGACTTCGATGCGTTATTGTGTGTTCTCAAAGACTTGAAAGCAGGGTAAGTTGCGTTGCCTTCATGGTGTTGTTTGAATTCAGTGTGTCGAACGAACATACTTATGAATCAACAGACGGCGAGCCGAGATACCACAATACTCGTTCACCGAACACAAACGCCTCAAGGGAACAACATCCATATACTCGCCTCATGTCATCATTCTCGAGGGTATTTTGGCGCTGCATGACCAGAGAATTCTGGACATGATGGACATGAAGGTACGTTGTTTGTTTACCATATAGCCTTAACTTCGACGAGGAAATTGTGGCTGACCATATGCAAGATCTTTTGTGACGAGGACGCCGATGTGTGTCTTTCAAGGCGCAGTATGGATGATACATCCCCAATCTGGGCGTGTTGTGTATTTGGCGTGTGCTGCGTAGCGGTTTGCTAACCGTCCTGATGACAGTCATCCGTGACGTGAACGAACGTGGCCGTGATATCCAGGGCATTATCAAGCAGTGGCTCGCATTTGTAAAGCCCAACTTTGTCAAGGTGTGTTACCTGTAGTGCCAAAACAGTATGCGAGTGTGTCTGTTGTTGCTGATGGTCTATAGTACGTCGACCCGCAACGAAAGGTTGCCGACATCATTGTGCCGCGTGGCATCATGAACAAGGTTGCCATCAGTATGTGACTTCTATACCACTGATCTGTTCTTATGGCAGCCATCTAACACGTAAAAGCCACGGTTGTGCAGTATATCCAGCAGAAGCTGCGTGAAAAATCAAAAGAGCACCAAGCTACCCTGACAAGGTTGCAGCGGGAGTCTAAGAAGACGTCGCTGTCAGAGCGGATTGTGTTCCTGCCACCGACGCCACAGCTGCGGGGCATGAACACCATCATCCACGATGTTGAGACCACCAGCGAGGACTTTATCTTTTACTTTGACCGCCTCTCGGCCCTTCTCATTGAGCTGTACGTATTTGTGAAGGACCCAGTGCCTTTGCCATTGGCCGCCCCCTAACTTACCAGCAGTGCCTTGAACAACGCCGCCTTTGCTCCTGCCGTCGTTGAGACACCCCAGGGCAACTCCTACCAGGGCCTAAAGTCTGATGGTGTTGTCAGTGCGGTTGTGTTGGAGCGAGGCGGCTCGGCCCTCAAGACGGGCCTGCAGCGCGTGATCCCTGATTGCCGGCTGGGTCACATCTTGATCGAGACAAACGTGCGCACGGGCGAGCCAGAGCTGCGGTACCAGAAACTGGCCCGCGACATTGACACACACGCCACAGTGCTGCTGCTGGACGCGCAGATGTCGTCGGGCGGTTCGGCGCTGATGGCGGTGCAGGTACTGCTGGACCACGGTGTGGCACCGGAGCGCATCGTGTTGGCGACGTACTCAGCCGGGCGGATGGGCCTGCAGCGGCTGACGAGCTGCTTCCCGGCGATCTCGGTCGTCGTGTGCCATCTGGTGGAGGATATCGAGGAACGGTGGATCGAGCGCCGGTACTTCCGGTGCTGAGACGGAAGCCTTCGCTTGGTGTGATTTGATTTCGTATTTTAGGTGCATCATTTGGTGGATTTAGCGCGAGCCAACGTAACATCACTTGCAAATAGCTCACCACCAACTTTCTTTTTGAATATTTGTTTTCAAAACCCTTATGTTTTATTCATTCGGGTAAGCTACTACTGTGCTGTGGCCTCTGTGACCTGAACGCCGTCATGAATATCATGTGTATAACGATGAAAAATGCCCCAAGTCAAAAAGACGAACAAAAAAAGTGCGCGCTGATTATCATTTAATTTCGTACGGCTTTGCCGGCGCCTTGAAAATGAGGTGCGGCTTCCGCTTGGCCAAGTCTAGGATGGTTTCGGCAAACACGCCGTTGGCCCCTATCGAAGTTGTCAGTATTTTTTGTACATAATGTATGAATATGAGTAAGACGCTTACATGCAAACCAACTCCGTGTGTAGGAGGTGATGTAGTTGACGTCCACGCTCTCGTGGATCAGACCCAACGGGGCCGACTTGAGGACCATGTTAAGACACTCCTGGATCTCGGCATCATCATCGGATGTCTGTGCCTGGATCAACAGACTCATGGGCCAGGCATTCTGCAGTCCAATGTGCGGGCCGCCAATGCCCTTGAAGTCGCGGCCCTTGAGGTAGTACGGGTTCGACTGCTTGCTCAGTAGCATGCGCCGCGTATTCTGGTACGTCGGGTCGGACGCCGGAAGAAAGCCCATCAGCGGCAGTGCCAGAAGAGACGGGTAGTTGGCATCATCCATCAGGATGTGCGAACCATAGCCGTCGACCTCGAACGCAAAGACGTCCCCGAACTCGCGGTGCTTCACGACGCCATGTTCCCACACGCCGTTGGTGATTTCCTGACTCCACGAAGCGACTGCCTTGGCAAGTGCCTCCTTGCCCTTAATTTTCGCCAGCACAGCCGCCGTGCGCTTCAGCTCGACGGCCATCATGGCGTTGGCGGGGATAAAGAAGCCTAGGATCGTAGAATCGTCACTGGGTCGGAAAGCCGAGCGGATCAGGCCCGTGCCATTGTTGAGCGGGTTGCCAATGCCGGCAAGGTTCAGGGTCTCCGTGCCAGTATCCGTCTGGCGCTGGAAGGTGTACTCGTTGCGCCGGTAGTGGTTCGTCACCGGATCAAACGTCGACAGAGACTGCTGGTCGAGCACACGCAGTACAGTGGCCAGGGCACGGTACCAGCGCGGGTTCAGGTAGTCGGTGGAGCCCGTGTGATCATGGAAGTCGTTGCCCAGGGCCAAAAAGTGCGCCAGGCTGTCGAGCTCGTATTTGCACTCAAAGACAAACGACGGCTCAAAGGCCGGGTGCACCTTGTCGTCCTGGCCGTTGTGACTGGGCCGCAGACCAGAAATAGGCGGCGGCTGGAAGGCGTTGCAGTATGGGCTCTCAATCACATATTCGGACTGCGTGTTGATGGCGCCGAGGATGAGGTTGTACACCGCAGGGTCGATCTTGGCCAGGGGCTGGTATGGCGACAACTGGTTGGTGGAGTCGCGCAGCCATTCGGCAATAATGTCGCCGGTGATGACAAAGGACTGGGCGCCCTCCCACTTGCCATCGTCGTATGCGCCTCCCGAGGCCGCCTTGATCTTGGCCCGCACTGCTTCGGAGACCTTGCCGTCGGTGCCGTTGGTGTGGAACTTGACGGTGGTGTCTGTGGTCGAGGGGAAGGTGTTCTCAAAGAGACGGGCCATGTCGACGTCCTTCATGCGCGAAGTCACATCGCTAATGACGGTCTCGATGGCGTCCGAGTGGAAGGTCCGGCAGTTCTTGTGTGGTCGTTGGAATGGCAGGGCGAGGGGACCCTTGCTGAGTGGCCGGCTGAAGAAACGACGGTTAGCTTTGCGACAAACACAAAGAGACCACAGCAGTCAAAAATTAACAGGCGACGCTCTCAATAACGCACTGTGGGTAGGTCGAGTAGAGAACGTAGTCGGGGCATGCATTGAGTTCGAAGACCGCCTGGTCGATTTGGCCGGACGACTGTTGCACGAGCAGCGCCAGTGTGATGGAAGCCAGGAATCGAGACGCCATGGCGAGGATTGAATTGAAGACGGCCGCTGATCGAGGAGCTTTCGGATGTTAGAGAAAGAGAGTGAGAAGAGGTGCCGAGAAACGAGTGTCAGGAGAATAAAGGAAGGGGCAGCGAGAGGGTAGAGAAAGAGTGAGGAAGTATCGACCGATGTTATCGGCAGCGGCAAAATGTCGTATGTGTCGCTGCGCTCCCCTGACGCACAACAAAGGAAAGAGCGCTTCGTGATGTGGTGGCTCACTGTAACGTCGGTGCTCGAGCACTGTTCACCCCAGAATGGCTGAAGCTGCCAAACGGGTAAGCGCATTTTACCCCTAGACCGTCGCATAGACCGGCTGTCACAGCGAGCAATTATCATTGATTGGGTGCGCATCGGCCAAAACTAAGGGCCAACAAGGGAGCTTACGGACTGCCCTAAAAGAGCAACTGCGGCCGCTACCGAAACACCAGCCCCCTGTCAAAACCATCCCTTCAGTGACCGCCGCAACATGGCTATTGTTTCGTCTCCATGTTCATCTCGTGTTGATAACCATGTTTACTTTGTGTGTTTGCCCAAAATCAAAGCAAAGCTACGCATTCATTACATAGGACTAATATTCAGCCGTAGCTCCCAACAATGCGCAAATAAAATGTGCAACCCTATATTTTTACGTCTCCTCCTGTTACTTCTTACCAAAGAACGACATGATGCTGCCCTGGCCTGTCTTCGGCACCGGTTTCTTTGGTTTTGGTGCAGACGAAGAAGGAGTGGAAGAGACTGGTGCAGCCTTGGCTGGTGCCTCGTCTTCAGAGAACGACTCCCAGCCGGGCTCTTGGATGGTGACTGGAAAATGTTAGCAAAACAGCGTGGATCCGGAGAATACGCGGCATGGGAAACTTACCCAAGTAGCCGTCCTTATCTTCAATCATTTTCTTGCGCATCACGCGCCGCTTGCCGCGCCGACGTCCGTCGCCCGAGCTGGCGGTGACGACCTCGCTAGGGCCGTCGTCTTTGGGGGCCTCTGCCGCCTCGGTGGCCTTGTCTTCCTCTACGTCTTCCATGGGTGTGTCCTCCCGCTCGTCCTCATCCTTCTCGTCTTCAACATCGTCGCCATCGTCGTCGTCGTCATCCTCCATCATCTTGCGCAACTCTTCCTGCCGCTCCTGACGGGATTTGCCGCCCACAACTTGCTGCGCTTTGGGAATGATGTCTTCGTCGTCGCCGTCATCACCACCGTCGTCAGACATGGCCATCGACGTATCTTCCTCAGCAGGCTTCTTGGCGACAGGCGCGGTCTCCTTTTTCTTCGGCTTGGCGGTACTGGCACCCTTGGCAAACGCCTGCATGATGCCTCCAGGTCCACCTGATGATCCTGCTCTCTTTAGGGCCGGTGGAGCGGCCGCGGACGACGAAGCGGCAGCATTGGGCTTCTTCGCATCTTTAGGCTCGGGTGTGGCGCTGTCTGTTGCCGATTTGGACGCCGCAGCATCCGACTTCATATCATCCTTTGCGGCTTTCACCTTGTTCCAGATGGAGTTGGGTCCGGGAGCAATTTCGGTCTTGGACGCCTTTGAAAACACGGACGAAGGTGTGGCCGCGGGCGTTGAGGCAGAAGATGCAGCGGAAGCAGCAGCAGCAGCCGCAATTGGTGCTTGGCCTTTACGTTGGCGGCGCCTCACGTGGGAGTTGGGGATTGTGCCAAACGTCTTGGGAGAGTCTTCCGGAGCCGCAGCCCCGCGAAGTTCACGAAACTGGCGGGTCATATCTGCGAGCAGTTGAAGATCCTGTGACGATGTCAGTAACGGCATTAGTAGCAGCGCAGAGGAGGAGACCGTGATGCAATGCTAGAAGTGCGACTACGTACACTCATCGGCTGAGGCGACAAACTGTACACATGAATGGAGTGAAGCGTCTCGTATTGCGAAAGTGCACCTGTTTGAATGGGAAGAGCCGTTAGCAAGAACACCTCCGCTGGAGTTCGACTTCCGAGAAGACAGCCATACTCTCCAGGTTCTCCTCGGCCACGAGAGTTATCACGCTCGTAGGGACCGTTTCAGACTGCAAGTAGTCTGGCAGGTCGTCCTCCATGTCAACGTCTTCTTCACCAGGGCCACCGTTCCGTGCATGGTTTGCATCGTCCAACGACTTTACACCATAGAGCAGGTAGGTTGCATGCAAGGAACCAGCCTTTTTGGCGTTCTGTGCAGCGTGGAAGTCATATAGTGCCCTGAAATAACTGATCAGTACCTGGACAAGCGTATATGGCAGCATCATGGGTGTTCACAAACTTCTTTGCAACATTGACGTGAATCTTCAGAGCTCTGCTCAGGTAGCGATATGTGATCTGGGCGCGTCAGTTTTCTTTCTTATATAGCTAGTAACAGCCATGATGTGTTGTTCTGTATTTACCACTTTCTTCTCAACGAGAACCTCCTCTGCGAGATATTCGTTTGGTGAGGCCATGGCTGCTATACAACGTATATGCGGCGTTGCTGTTGTCCTGGGTAAGAGTTATGTTGTTGTCGAGGGCAGGTCGAAGAGTCGCGATATCACCCCTCCACGTCAAGCAATTGGCGTCGCGTGGTCACGTGAATTTAAGTGGCTATTGCCTACCGTGCGGCGAGCGTTCACTGGAACTGCGCCTAGACTAGGCTGCAAGACCCCTGCAAATTTTCTTTTCAGGAAGGCTACGAGGCTACTTACCAAATCCGACGCGTCGCGCTCGCCACTTTATGCATCATTAACATTTGGATATCCTCAAGCCTCAGCCTCTCAATGTGACGACGGAGAGCGCAACAGACACATTGTAACATCATCTATACTTCGACCGACTGCATGGCCTCCAATCTCTAAAACATCCGCAGATCTAAACACCCATGCGCCAGTCCTCCCCCAGCCCAAATTCGCAGCGATGGATCCCCGCGACAGTAGCGATGTCGCCGACTCGACCGACTGGCTCACGACGACGCTGTCATGTCTGATGCCCGTTGAGCAGGCGCTGCGCTGCCATGTGTGCAAAGACTTTTACAACTCGCCCATGATAACGTCCTGCAACCACACGTTTTGCTCACTCTGCATCCGGCGGTGCCTGTCTGTCGACGGCAAGTGTCCGCTGTGCCGTATGACCGACCAGGAGTCCAAGCTGCGCGGGAACTGGGCGCTGCGTGAGGCCGTTGATGCTTTCTGCAAGGCACGACCGGTCACGCTTGAAGTGGCTCGGAAACCGCCACCACGTGCCGAGTCGCCGACACCTCCACCGGCAAAACGGAAGGTGACGGACGAAGCCACAGCATCGCAGCCAAGTGGCAGCCAGCAGGAGCCACAGACAAAACGGACGCGGACATCAGCTCGGTTAAGCAAGACAAAGGCTGCCGAAGCTGTAACAACCATTGCACAGGATGAGGTGCAGGTGGAGGTGCCGGACAGCGACAGCAACAGCCGCGACAGTGACGATATGGACTATGAGCCAGGTGTGTGTCCCTGCGTGAATCTGACAATGGATCTCTCTACTACGCAGCACAATCTTTACTAATGTCTTCCTTCCTCTCCAGATGACGGCCTTGTTGCCTGTCCTATTTGCCAACGGCGCATGAAGATGACACTGATCAACGGCCACCTCGATTCGGCCTGCGGCAGCTCGCCGCAAAAACCAAAACTGTCGACATTCTCTAAACCACCCTCTTCGTATTCGAGTATACGGCAACGAGACGCCTCCTCGTCCTCCTCCTCGTCCTCCTTTCATCCTTTCTCCGCAGCTTCTGCGCCTACACCACCACCAGAACGTTTGCCGTCCGTCAGCTACTCGCTGCTTAACGATGGCGCTCTGCGCAAGAAAATGGCAGCTCTTGGTCTCGCGACGTCGGGCACTCGCCAGCTGCTGGAGCGCCGGCACAAGGAGTGGACGACCATCTGGAACGCCAACTGCGATTCGGCGCGGCCCAAGCGCAAGGCGGACCTTTTGCACGACATGGACATTTGGGAGCGCACGGTCGGCGGAGGCGGCGCGGGTGGTGGCCTCACCGGTAGTATTCTAGGTGGTCGCGGTGCGAACCTGACGTCACGGACTGTCGCGGCCGCCACCCAGCAGGCGGCTCAGATTAAGGACAAGGAATTTGATGGGGCCGCCTGGTCGGCGAAGCACAGCACATCCTTCCAAGACTTGATTGCGAACGCACGAAAATCCCGATTAAAATCGCAGGCAAAGGCAGGCGAGACAACAGACGACAAGCCAGAAACGAAAGGGGCCGGACCCGAAGCGGCATCGGAGCCAATAGTCGCGGAGACACCACCGCGCGAGGAACAGGAACCGTCTGATGTTCTTAATACCGTTGATACAAATGCAGGTAGTAACGTTGTATCATCATTACAACCGGGGAAGCAGGCAGAGCCGGACGGGTCGGATGCACAAGCACCAAGAGACAGTGGGCCGACCGGCGACAGTACAGTTATTGAGATTTAAGTAGCCTGGTAATTACACAACAGGCTTTGGGATCTCGAC
Organism: Sporothrix globosa; assembly: GCA_001630435.1. Classification (NCBI taxonomy): domain Eukaryota; kingdom Fungi; phylum Ascomycota; class Sordariomycetes; order Ophiostomatales; family Ophiostomataceae; genus Sporothrix; species Sporothrix globosa. Next base: position 3,663,399 of record LVYW01000004.1, read on the forward strand.
ATTGGATAGGGATGTCTTGGAAAAGCATTTATGACAGCGATGAAATTCAACCACACATTATGTGCATGCACGACACTGGTATATAAAAAGGGAGTCGAGTCGACTCTGGACATTTGCAGAATACATCTATTATTTCCATCTACGCAAATGATCTAATGGCTATGAAACAAGGTATAGATAACAATTTCATGAAAAAGCAAACTTAGTACCACAGCAGCAGATAAAAACGCGCGGACGCTAAAAAATCAAGGCAGAACCAAAGACAAGAGATTCCTCGACGAATACCGCCCATCTAAGCAGCTGCAGCAAGAGTTGCCGGACCCTCAGGCATGTGGCTGGCGGCAATGTTGCACTGGCGGAAGAGGCGCACCTCCTCCGGTGCAAACGCGCCCACAACTGAGTGGATCAGGCCACGGTTATGAAACAGCACAAAGTCACCCTCCTGCCAGTCGTGCGGGTAGATGAGCTCCGGTGCAATACCCGGGCGCTGCAGGCTGTGGATCTTCTCGCGGACCTCGGCGAGGTCATCAATGATGGTGCCGTTGGCCAGGTGCAGGCGCCGCACGGCGCTGGGGTGCACCTGAAGGGCGAGCTTGCCCGTCACCGGGTTGCGCCAGCACATGGGCAGGAACTGGATCTTTTCGTGCTCAATGGGCGGCAGCTCCGTCTCCGTAAGCTCCTTGCCCTCGGACACCATGCCCAGGCCGTTGGAGCGCGACTTGGCGCCGCTCATCCAGATGTAGGGATGGGCGGCGTACTCGACACGGGTGGTGCGAGCAAACTCCTGGTCCTCGGGGCTCAGCAGCTCAAACATGGTCTCGCCCGAGGCAAAGGCCGTGGTGCCCAGGGGCACGTCGAGCACGTCGCCCGTGCCATCGTCGTACCGGCAGGTCTGGCGACGGCCGCCGGGGACTTTGACAGCGAGCAGCGTCGTGGCAACGGGTGGGGCCAGGCCATAAAGAGCAGCGTCAATATGCCAGCGGTAGAAGCGGGTGTAGTCCAGATCCTCCTCGTCGGGGATGACGGAGGCATGGAAGGTCCGGTGGTGTGGGTGGCGCAACTGGATGTTGGTCAGGCCCTCGTACTCGGGCACGAGGCCGTTGCCAATGACCTGGACCTGCGGCTGGTGCGGGATGGTTTTGAGGTCCGGGTGCAGGACAGACTTCTTGGCATCAAGCGTCTTGCCGTGTCCATACGATTCGCCAGCCGGATCGAAGCGCTGGGTGAGCTCGAACTGCTTCTTGGGCGAGACATGGCTCTGGTTGGGAAACACGAGCACCTGGTTCTTGAACAGGGCGTCCCGGATGATGTCAAAGTCGGCGTCTGCATAGAATGAAGAGCATCTGTCAGCCAATCGTGCTTTTGCAATCCGTGCCAAATAAGAGGATAAATATCTTACCGGGAGGTTACCGATTTCACGGGTATTCTCCCAAGGCATTGCCCGACGATGGTTGCCCAACAGACAAGACGCATGGAAAGCATTTTCTTTAACATGAAGTGCTGTGCTCCTTCACGCTCTCTGTATTCTACTCACCCGTGAGGTTCTCGATATCGGCATTCGAGACGACCGCACCAAACCTCACTTTTGAGCCTTCAGCGGGCTTGAGGGGCGAGATCTGGATAGCAGACATAGTGGCTATCAATGTGGAGAGACAATGTTAAGTTCGAGGAGTGTCGGTGTGAGAGTCCTCTGGGTATACGCGAGGTCTGAGAGTACTAGTTTGCCGTTGAGAAGAGGCCTGGAAATGTCTGAGACGGTGCGGCGAGGAAGCTACTTATAGCTTCCATGTCTCTAACCGGCCCTTTGCTTTCCTTTCCACTCGTCAGTTGCTCTTGCCGGTTGCTTATCGGTGGCGGCCGAGTCGGGATCGAGAACGAGCAAGAACGGTCGACCCGATCAAAGACTGGAAGGAACGGTAGCCACGTTGAAGCCAATCACAAAGCAAATGCGTATTCAAAGGTGTGGAACGACTGGCTCAGCTTATCGTGCCAATAGGTTCAGATGCTGTGCCAGTGTGCCAGAATTCCATTACCACCTGGCAGCCAAAAAAAAATTCAGCGGCCGTGGTGTCACCTAACGTCAAAAGCAACCAGTGGATGTTATCTTGGCCGCGGAAATGGCTTCTTGCAGACTCATCTTTGCCTCTTTCTGCAATTCTAGTGAGCGTGAAGAAGACAGAAGAGATAAGATCTGTAGCTATGTTGACGGAAATAGAGACCCATTGGCTCGAGCATAGATAAAGTTGCAGACTAATACGGCGGGTGTACGGATGAGCTTTCCCACTCACCCGCAACCATACTTGGCTGTGCCAATTGGAGATATCTTTTTCTCTCAACGGAGCACGACGTATTTGTGTGACGATTTGTCTCGTTTCTGTTCACTATCTTGTTGTTTTTGAGAAGTTTTACGTCACGCGGGTTCAAAAGAAATTTTCAAAAAGCTCATGGTGATAAAAGTTGATGTATCACGAGGCATATCGAATCTATTATTTTCATGGCAGATCATGATATCTAGAGAAACAGCAAGGCAAATGGTAAGACGAACGCCAGGTCCCATGCTCTTTCACTGTGTAGTGTGTAAAACGAAATCGCGTTATTCGCGTCTGTGCCCCCTCCCACCCCCCCTTCTTGCCACTCGTTTCTTTCCTTACACTTGCCCAAACCCGGACTCGTCCGGGCCGTCATCGTCCTCATGCTCGGCTGCGGCCGAGAGTCGTCTCGTCCGTAGTGGTGCCGACTCCAGCCCTGCCTGGCCTGCACCGCTGCCTCCCAGAAGGCTGTCTCGGCGGGAGCGTCGCCGGGCATTCTTGAGGCTGGTCTCGTCCGCGGCGAGCTGCACCTCTTCGACATCGACTTCCGTCTCGGGCTCTGCTGCCGCCATGTCAGCCAGTTCGCCGCCCGTTGCTGTGCTTGCTGTGGCGGCGGTGGTTGTGGATGCTGCCAGGTCGACGTCCGCACCCGCGTCCGTTGCATTCTCCGCGGCTGTAGCGGCCGCAACCTCACCGGCGACCACCAGGCCGTGCTTGAGCTGCTGCTGCAGGCCGGCCATATAGTCGCGGGCACGGGCAAAGCCGTTGATGCCGTCGTCGCTCTGCAGCATGGAGTACATGCGGCGGGCCTCATTGAGGCAGCGCTGGGCCTGGATGTACTTGGCCTGGGCGACCCAGGCCTCGGCGGCCAGGACGCTCCAAAAGGCCGACTTGCGGCGCCAGGTGCCCCAGCCCAGAGAGCCGCGGCCGGCGCGCGTGGCACAGCAGACGGCCATGCGCTCCCGCAGCAGCGGATCGCCGACGTGGCCGACAAGGCGGACGTCCAACAGCCGCATGCCCCAGCGGACGGCCTCGTCGACGAAGGCGCCGCCGCGCAGGCGCTGTAGCTCCAGGGACAGAGTGACAACGCGGGTGGCGCCGTAGGCGCTGCCACAGCGGGTGTGGTACGAGTAAAAGGCCTGCTCGAGCATGCTGCTGACGGAGTCGAGCTTGGTGCGCGAGGAAAGGCTGGGCGGCATGATGAGCAGCGACAGGGCGCACATCTCGTTGGCGGCGGCGTGGTACTTCCAGGCCTTGTCGTTGGTGTAGTCGGTGCGCAGAATGTCGTAGGTAGACATGGCCAATTTCCAGTCACGCAGCATAAAGGCGTAGTCGGCGAGCTTACGTAGGATGGCCTCGCTGGCCTCGGCGCCGTAGTAGCCGCGCGCGGCGTCGTAGTTGGACGAGCCGTTGTCGCCGCGGCCGCCGTTGTTGCTGCTGTTGCTGTTGTTGCTGCTGCCGAAGCCGGCCCAGCGTTTCGACAGGCTCATAAAGCGACCGCTCAGGCCCTTGCGCTTGGACGCGACCTGGTCGTTCCACAGAGACACGCTGCGCTCCATCGTGGGCAGGATGGACTGGGTGACCATTTCGCGCACAAAGGTGCGGATGGCCGTAGCGTCGGACTCGAAAATGTACCGCGTGGTCGGGTCGTCGACAATGTCGTCGTCTGCGGCCGCGCTACCATCTGCCTGCTCGCCTTCGCCCGCGCCGTCGCCGCCTTCGCCTTCGCTCGCTGCCACGTCGCCCTCGTCAAAGGCTTCGCTGCGCACAAGGTCGGCATACTCTTCGACGGCCGTCATCCAGTCGCTGCGCGGCAGCAGCAGACTGTCGTCGTCTGTTTCAGCGCTCTGGGTGCTGCGCAGCCGCAGCAGGTGGCAGTGCAGGCCGAGGCTGCGCTTCATCTTCTCAAAGAGCGCCATGGACTGCACAATGTCGCCGTTCTCCTCGTCGTGCACGAGCACATAGTATCGTAAAAAGTCGCCGTCGACCCACGGCGGCAGCCGGCGATCGCCCTGGCTGATGTCGCGGTACAGCTCCTGGAAGGTCTGGATGGGGGCCGGGTTGCGCGAGCTGATCGCAATGACACAAGCCACAGGGTGCGCAAACGTCTCGTGGCAGGCGACAGGCAGGCCCGACAGCATGCGCCGGAGGTACAGCGCGTAATAGGGAGATGTGCCGTCAACGTCGTACTGCTGCTGCTGCTGCTGCTGCTGCTGCTGCTGCTGCGGTGGCGGGCCCTGGCCCGGCGTGGGCGGTGGTGGCGGCAGGCCGGAAAAGGCACTCTCTGCGTAGGTGAGGTGTTTGTCGACGATGGCTTCGACAATCGGGATGCGCGCAGCAGTCGCATTGCTCCGCGCGTCGGCGGTGCCTGCCCGACTTCGTCCACCATTAGCACTACTGCTGGCATGGCTAGCATGGCTCACGTTGCTGCTCCCGCGCTGGCGGCGGAGAAACCGTTTGTCGTTGGCCAGCTGTGGCGGCGGGCTCGTCGGCGGCTGGATGATGCCCTGGGCTGACTCGGGTGCCTCGATATTGTCGCCAAACTTGGTGAAGCGCACAGAAAAGTCGTCCCACGGCCGCGGCGCGCCATTGCTGTCGCGCACATGCACGCGGCCGGCGACGCGCTCACCAAAGGGTCGCAGCAGCTCCCAGAGGCCGTTGGGGAAGCCCTTGTCGCGGGCGAGCTCGTCGGTGTCGCTCGACGAGTAGACGGCGACGTGGGGGACAAAGGCCTTGACGACGAGGTTGAGCGGGTCCCCCGGGTTCTCGGCGGCGGGTAGGTCGAGGAGGGAGCGCGTGTAGGCGGCGCCGGGCGTGGCGGTGGCGGCAGAGGAAGAGGATGATGGGCGTTGCGAGGAGGCGGCGGTGATGGTGGTGGCAGAGGAGGCAGAGGCGGTGGTGGCGATGCTCGCATTGGATGTCATGGACAGTGTGCGACCGGCGGGTGATCCGGCTCGGACACCACCAACGGGCGACATAGACCGCGATCCGGGCGGTGTCAAGGTGGAAGCATAAAGCGAAGCTGCAGCGGAGTTGGGCGTACCACGGCGGACGGGCAAGCTGGCTTCGGACTGAGACAGTGGCAATGGCCGGGCGCGGATGGGACGATCGCTGCCGCCGGCACCGGCGTGGCCCAGGGGACCCATGGACGTCTGGCGCATTTTGGGCATTCTTAAGGAGGAAGCCGCTGGGGGCAGCGACTGTATCGACTCGGATAGCGGAGGGACATTGTCGGAAGGCGGCATGAGTGGAGGGAGATGGGGCGGGAGAGAGTGGATGCGGATATCGAGGCGGTATGGAGAACGGTAGGAGCCAGTGTTGCCGTGGATTCCTGGTTCGTGGGTAGGGGGTGACGTCGTAGGGGGGGATGACGAATGAAGTCGGATTGGGCGACGGGTTGCAAGAACTGGAGCTAGGCCAGGGTGTGAGAGACGACTGAGAAGGTGGTCGGTTTTGAGTATGGACGAGTGATATCAAATGGCGGCAATGACAACAGATGGGCTTGTGTGGTTGTACGGCGTGAGGTGGTCGTGCAAGAAGATCCCTTTTCGTCGTCCAGGATCGTGATGAATCTCAGACTCCGAAGGTCCCTGCTGCCCAGCGTACCCTGAGTGTTATCGATAGCGTCACGTGCAGCTGTGGGGCGAGGTATTATGTTGTCGTAGGGCCTAGTTTCAGTGAATGCTCCCTAGTCCGTATTACATGCCCAAATACAGCGTCTTTAGCGCCTAGTGGCAGCTTTTAGTGCCCCAAGCTTTATTGTGTCGTAGAGCTTTCGAGCTTCACACATAAACTTGATTCTTTTGTTTACTTTTCACATCTTCCGCGATTGTTTTCGGTCAAGTTCTCATATTTTATTTTCCATCTATCTGATATTTCTACAAAATTGTACTGGTACTGTGTCTACTCATGAATCATGACTTCGTCTATCCTCGTTGCTGACTTGTTTGTGTTTTCGTTTCTGCCGTTTTCTTGTCCTCTATAACGTCTTTTCTTTTTTCTTCTGTATTCAGCCTCTTTCATCTTTTATCTTCGCCCTCCTCTCGATCGCCGCCTCATCTTCCGCCGGGCGGCTCGCTCCAGGATCGGCTCCGCCACAATGCTGTTGATCGCATACTCGGCAGCCTGCCGCATCGCCATGTGTCGGACGCCGTTCAGGCTCTCCGGATGCCGGTGGCCCATGTACGTGTCCACCAGCGCCGCGCCCAGTGCCGCCGTCGCCACGCGCGAGCCCTTGTCGCCGAACCAACTGCCGGGAGCGCCGTGGTTGGTCAGGGCGGCCATGGTGCCAGCACGCAGGGCGTTGCGCGCAGCGGACTCCCACTTGGAGGTGGGCATGTAAGGCTCCGAGCGGGACGACCGCGTCGACAACAAGGCGGATGACGACAGGGTGGACGACGTCGACGCCGTGGACGACGCCGTGGAAGACGTCGTGGATGACGAAGTGGACGACGAGGACGGCGGGCCGCGTTTGAGCGACGGGCGGCGGGACCGGCTGGGACTATGATCGTCGTTGCGGCCGGCGGCAGACCGTGCGCGGGAAGGATATGTCCTCTGGCTGGGGCGACGGTGATATTCACTGTCATGTCGATCGTGCTCATAACGGTCGCTGTAAGGGTCGCGGCTCAGGTCGCGATCGCGGTCATGGCCACGACCACGGCCTCGGCTACGAACGTCGTCGTATTCCGACACCACCCCAGCAGCAGAATCATGGTCTGAAAACGGCGACGCATCTCGTCGACGGGAAGGCGAAGGCGCAGAAACAGGCGAGCGTCTGTATTGCGAGGAGTCTCTATGGTGGTGGTGGTGGTGGCGATGCTGCTGGATGTGATGGTGCGGCGGCCGCCTTTGAAGGTTGTACTTCTTTTCTACCTCGCTTTCAGCAAACGGATCATCGTCAATGATGCCGAGACGCTGAAGAAAAGAGGACACGCCTTTCAGGGTGCTCGATGCGCCACGATGGGCATTGTTGTTGCGTCTTTCGGGAAGAGTCCGAGGCTCGTGGTCTCTCTCGCGCCCGCGTTCAAGAGCGACGCTCTGGGGTCGATGACGACGATATTTGTCGGAGTCGTCTTGTCGCGTATGCGACGCTGGTCGATATCGACGAGGTGGACTGGCACCTCTGCTGTGGAGCCGTGGCCGCCTGTCAGGCGATGGGTAGCGGCGGTTAGCACTCTGCGTGCTGTTTCGGCCCGTGTGAATGTAGCGGAGATTGCTCCGGTCGTGGCCCTGGCCCTGCCCGGTACGAACCGACGTTCCCCTCGGAGGCCAAGCCGAAGCCATGGCCAGACGAGGGCAGACCAGATGACGATGTGGTATGTATGACTCCGCAGCTGGTATAAAGTATGTGCAACGCGTATGGCAGCCGGTTTCTCGGGAAAACTGCCGAGGGCTGTCCTGGGAGGAAAAGAGACGATGCTTCGTGGATGAGGCAATGTGGCAAGGGGGCATTTATATGGTCGTGAGTGGTCCTTCCTCTGGCTGTTCGGGTCCAATTTCCTTCCCTCACTTTTTTCGTCTCCTCCTTCTGTCTCCCCATCCATTCTTCTCTCTCCACACCGGTCGTGCTCAGTGCTCAGTACTCAGTGAAAAACCAGGCTCAACAAGAAGGCCAATAGTAGGTGTTACACCAACGACGTGGGCAAGAGGGAACGGGAGGGAATGGCCAGGTCGCACAGGCTACGGCCTGCCGTGCTTCCTGTTTTATTATTCTTTATCTCTCACCCTTTCCGCGGCACTTCGTCCGTTCCGTCTAGGTTGGTGTCTCTTTGTCGCGCACGTTTATCTCGTCCCATTCGACAGGAGACCTCTGTGACGGAAGACCCTGGCATTGGCTATGCAGTTGGCTTTCCTTTCCTGTTGGCAGATTACAACTTTGTCAAGATTGCTCGTCCCTCCCATACAGTAGTGGATCCCGTCTCGTCCAACAGTCTGTTAGTCTTCCTACCGAGTTTGGAATGACGGTGGAAAGTGACCATTGTTTTTTTTTTTTTTTTTTGGTTCTATTATTGATTTTTTTTCCTGTTTTTTTATTATTATTATTTCCTTGTAAGTTTATTTCGACGTATTTTGTCAGCGGTTCTACTAGTCTCCGTAGTCTGTCCCGTTTAGGAAATTGTAATGGTAGCAACCGGCCCAACACAGAGACCGTGTAAAGGTTGCATGCATTAGGCAGACGTCATTTGAGCGCATCCCATTCCAATAGTCCTATTATTCGTGCTTCATTCCACTTTCATGGCCGATGTCGTCCTTTATGCTTTGTGATAGACATGTAGACTACAGGCTCCCGTATTACCATATTTTCTATCTTCCTCGTCTTGTCTCTTTTTGTCACCAATCCGACGAACGGATGATTATGATTATCTACTTCAAAGTAACCTGTCATTTTGTAGCACGCCATCGCTAGATCTACCAGCAGTGTATGTTGTACGTAGGGGAGGGGATACGAAGGGGAACTGTGAGAGAGAAGAGCAAATAATGCCAAGAACGACGTGGGAACTGCCGTCCACTGCGCTCTTTCCATCGTCTGCACAACGTCGCCCACCCCCTATCTAGCAAGGCAACAGATGCAATCGCATCGTGGCCCAAGGCTGTGTTCTTGTTGGATCTGTAGGTTGTATTGACGAGCCGCTGTTTGCAGATGTCACCTGTGTTGAGAGTGAGAGTGGTTTGAGGGAGGACAATCCATGTCGAGCAACGTTTATCTTCCTTCCTATCATCTCATTGGCTCCGTCCGTCACTCTGATAGCCGAAGTCGGCTCCAGATGCCGTCTTGTGGCGTCGTTCTGTGTTGTGGACGGATGCAACTCGTCTGTTCGTCATTTCTGTGTCTCGTCTTCCTGTTTTTTGTCGAGACGCAGGGCAGCATCCATCAGAGGCAGCCATTTTGATAAGTGGGCTGATAAGACTCACCGTAGACACCATCCGATTTCTGAATCAAGAGAACCACATGAGGACAACAACAGACGGCAACCAGACACGAGAGAGGGCCAAACCCGGCTGATTCATAGGCCTGCTTTTGTATCACGGACAAGGACAATGGACAGTGGATCAAAGACAAGCGACAATATGACCACTGAGACGCAAGACATAAAGGCAAGAAACCCGAGTGAAGTGCGACAGTGGGTAGAATAGACATTGTGTCTCGCCAGCTGCTAGTTTGTCTTCCTCAATTTATCCTTCCTTGTCTTCCTTGTCTTTCCTTGTGTTTTGTATCTCTGTACACAGCCACTATCCCCCCTCACTACCACTCGCCCTCCCTCCTGTCTTCCTTTTCATGTGATCCAGATCCGTTGACAAGCCGGCCGTACGTCAGAATGGGCGCGCAAGATAGGCACGGTCAGCCGAGAAAAGAGGTCCCACAATATGTAGAGGATATTGAATTCGCTTAATTATTGCCGGCGACTTGTAGTCGGCCGGGCTTGTGTCTACTCTGTAGTCGCCAGCCTCCTACGCTGCACGACGCTCCTTGCCGCTGATAATGTACACGGCCGCCCGCAAGTCAATCAACGGGTCCGCCGACGCCTCGACGCCGTCCACGCGCGGCACCGGATCGAAGATCAGGTACTTCTGCTCCGCCGCCTCGTCGCCGCCGTCGTACAGCCGGTCCAGGGTCACGCGGCCCAGGGTGACGAGCGGGCGCGCGTCGGGCCCCTCTTCGGGCCAGTGCACCGTGTTGTCGTCGGTCACGTCGCCGTCCTGGGCGACCTGGACCACGAGGTCGTACTCGATCGTGTGGCCCGAGCCTTGCGCCAGCTGCGCCCGCACGCCGTCATACAAAAAGTCGGCCGGCTGTGCCTTGGCCGCGTCGGCGTCCAACGTCTTGCGGCCCGCCACCGGCACGATCCGGTAGCGCACATACGTCGCCTTGCCGTCGGCATTGGTAAACTTGAAGGCGTGGAGGGCGTAGAACGCCTCGTGCGCAAAGGCCGTGGGCGTCGGCTTGGGCGCGGCCAGAAACGCCTGGGCGGCCGGGTGCGCGGCAATGTGTTTGGTCAGCGTGTCGGGATCGGCGCCGGCGCCCTTGACGGCACGGAAAAAGGCGAGCGCCTCGTCGGGCGTCGCGGCGGGGAAGAAGGGCACGCTGTGGGCGATGATGTCGGTGTGTTTGCGGCGGGGCGTTTCGGCGAGCACAAAGCGCAGGGCAATGGCGCGGGGGTTGCCGTTGGGGTCGGAGTCGGGCAGCGTCGGGTGGCCCGTCGACGAGGAGAAGCGCACCAGCACGGGCGTGCCGGCGGTGTTGGTAAAGTGCGGCGCGCGCGACAGAGAGGCGGCGGCGGGCGTCGGGACAAACGTGCCCTGCACAAGCAGGCCCTTGGCGTGGGCCGGCCGGAAGCCTGGTTTGGGCCCGCCAGCGAGGTCCTTGAAGACACCAAGGATGTCCTTGGCGGACTCGTTGGTCTTGGGATCGTCAGAAAGAGGCATCGTGACGTAGGTGTGAAGGTGGTTGTGTGCGCTGGGTGCCTCGTACGTGAGGAGAGCAAATGTGTGTAAGTGGTATTGGGCTACGGCATGAGATGGCATGAGATTGTCACACTGTCTACGTCGTCGAATGCGGACGACAGCCTCTTATACATCAACGGTTGGCCATCTTTGTCAGGAATGCCGTCATCCCATGGTGGCCCGTCATGGACGCGGAAAGGAGCCAAAGGGGTGCGACCAAGCGATGGACGACAAAGGCAATTGCATGTACGAAGCTCAAATACCACCTTCCGGGCTGCATGGACTTGCAGTGGCCATCGCAAATCAGTGACCGACGATTGGCTGCTTGGAGCGCGACGCTGCACGAGCATGCCATTGCACCACACCATCTCGCAAAACGCACCACCACGACGCTACCGAAGCTGAGATTGAAGGCGCCAACGACTGTAAACGAGGTTCCGGTTCGAGGCCCTTCGTTGGGCTGCTTTGAAAGACTATACGGGTGGTGCTGAGTGAGAGACGTGAACGGCGAGCTAGGGGTCTAGGCCCAATACATAATTTGTCAACGGACGGAGAACTGTCAGCTTTTAGTGTGGGCGCACATGTCTTGTCCGTGTAAGTCAGGGATAGTGTTTCGTGGCGGCGAGTTGTGACGCCGGGCAGGATTGCCATGTATTTGATTTTATTTATGCATTGCAGTCAGGAATTAAATTGAAAAAACTATAGTAAAGGGGGCAAAGGAAGGAAGGAAGGGTGAAGGAATAGAAACGACAACGGGGAAAGCAAGGAAAGAGAGGAGAGACTGTTTTCCAACTGAAATGGACGAACAGACTCCAGAAAGAAAGCAAATCAAGTACAAGTCAAAAGAAGGAAGAAGGAAGAAGGGAAAATAGGACTTTAATGCTAGGCCGTCGTGTTTTTCTCTTCATCTTTGTTTCGTCTCTTTCACCTGTCCTGCCGTACTTCTTTCTTCTTTTTTCCTTCTCTCTTTTTCTCTTTTCCCTCCTCTCCTCTCGTGTCTCTGTCCTATGGGTTTGTGCTCTCTTACCATGTGAGTGATACCAATACGCTATGCTCGGATCCCAAGTTGAAGGTGCCACACCGCCATCCTTTGATGCTCGTTTTTTGGTTTTATTTTTGTTTTTGATTGTGATTGTTGTCCCTCCACCATCGCCCCTACAATGGGGGAGCCCGCGGATCCATCATGCACTGGTCGACCCGCATCAGCTGCTTGCCCGTGGCCTTGGCCAGCTGGATAAACTGGCGCAGGTACTTGACGGTGTTGGGGTACAGGTAGTGCATGACCACGAGGTTGCCGCCGTTGCCCAGGTCGCGCTTGAACGCGTCGAGCTGCTTCTCGGGCGTCGACGACAGGCCCCAGAGCCAGTCCTCAACGTCGACACTCCACATGACAATGTAGGGGTCCGTCACGTTGAGCGCGAGCGCCAGCCGCTGGCGCATGCGCGCGCCCTCGGTGCCAAACGGCGGCCGGAAATAGGGCGTGTGCATGCCGTTGAACGTCTTGGAGACGGCGGCGATGTCGTGGTTGTACTCCCAGTCGATGGCCGCGTAGTCGGCGAGGCCCTCCATCTTGGGGTGCGTAAACGAGTGCAGCGCAATCTGGTGGCCGCGCGCCTGCATGTCGAGGTAGACGGTCGACAGGTTCGTCGACGGGTCCTCGAGCGGCAGGCCGACGGTGAAGAAGGTGACGTTGATGTTCTCCGACTTGACAATCTCGACGACCTGCTGCGCGAGCGCCGGGTCGCCGTCGTCAATGGCAAACGCAAACGAGTTGGGCCGCTTGCACGCAAACACGAGGTTGCCGGACGGCAGCTTGTTGGGGATGGTCACGTCGGCCGGCACCGACGGCACGATCTCGATGCGCTTGAGCGTCGTTGGCGCGAGCGTGTAGAAGCCCTTGAAGGCGAACGTCGTGACGCGACTCAGGTCGACGTTGAAGTGCGAGATGGGGATGTAGATGTCCGTGGCCGTCGCGTACCGGCTGGCCTCGAGCGAGTCCCACGTCTCCGGGTAAGGTGCCGCATCCGGGTTACAGTCCGCGTTGGCCTGCTGCAGCGAGATGGAGAATTTGTTGCTGCCGCTGTACGGGATGTGCAGGTACGCGTCCTTGAATGCCGTGATGTCGGCGCACTTGTCGGCCAGCGACGAGTACCACGCGAGGTCCGAGTCGTTGGTCTGCAACTTGACCGTGTTGGCCTGGATGACCGACGTCACGCAGTCCTCGTCGCAGCCGTGCCACTGGCCCAGCGCGTTGCTGTCCTCGTTGCCGAAATGGTCAATCAGCAGCGACGTGTGCGCGGACCCCGTCTCCGCCGGCGCCGGCACCGAGTACTGCGGCTGCGAGTTGACAGGGTGCGCCGGCGGCGGGAACTCGGACACGCGCGAGCCGCAGTAAAACGCCATCGGTCCAAACGTGACGGGCGCCGTCAGGGACGAGAAGTAAATCATAGACACCTTGGCGGGGTCGATGTGGCTAAACTTGGTGAGCGGGAACGAGTACGCGCGCAGGCTGCCGTCAAACGTCCAGCCCAGGTCGGCCGTCGACAGCGTCTGCTGCTGCGTGAAGTTGCCGCTGCCGCACACGTCGACCGACGACAGCTGCACCGAGAACTGCGTGCCGCGCGCCGCCTTGATCCTGAGCGACACGCCGCCGTACGCGCCCACCGTGTCCACGCACGGCATCTGGCTGTACAGGTACGAGTCCGTGTTGACCGGCGTAATCGACACCGTGTTGTCGTTGTTGACCACAATCGACTTCATCGTGCCGTCGTCGCTCGACGGCTGGTACATGGAGTTGTAATACAGAAACGTCAGCCGCGACTGCGACTCCCAGTCGTCAATCAGCAGGTCGGTGCACGAGTCGGCCGACGTCGGCTTGGGGCGGTACGTGGTCGAGCTGATCACGGGCCTGCGCGTTGTCGTGGGGGTGGCGACGATGGTGGTTTTGGGGATCTTGGAGGTATGGGGGTGGGCAGGGCTGCGGTTGTCGTCGGCACCGGCCCGGCGAAGCCGTTGGGCGTTGGGGGGGACGGCGGCCGCTGTTGAAGAAGCCGCCGTAGGGTATGTGAGGGCGGCATAGGAGACACGAGAAGGAGACGAAACGTGAACAGGCGAAACAGACTGCGACAAAACACGAGAAACAAACGTGGACGGCCCGTCCACCGGCGACGCCGTGCGGCTCCTGTCAAAGAGCCCGGGCACGTCCTGGACGGAGGGCGTCGCCGGCGCCTGTGCAGAATTAGGCTTCAAATCGGGTGGCTCTAGAATAGTTAGACGTTTTGTCCGGTACGAAAGCACGGGCACAAAATTATTGCCACAACAGTGCATCCTCTCCCCCTTCCCACAACTCACCTTGGACCGCCCGCGCCTCAAGGTTGCGGCACACAAACTTGAGATCGCTCAGTGTGTATGCCCCAACCTTGCTGAAGCTGGCAAACACCAGCCCCGTAATCGCGTCCAGGTTCGACGCCTCGTAGACGCCCAGGTCCAGCGTCACCACCTGCTGCGTCCCCGTCAGGCCCGAAATCTCAAACCACTCGCTTGTGTAGTTGGACGAGCTGCAGCCCCCCGACGTCGCCGGTACTGTCTGCAGCTCCAGCGTAAAGTCCGTGCCCGCCGGGTACGTCAGCGTGAACTGCAGGCCGCCGTACCCCGACGACTGCGCCTTCTGGCACGGGAATGTCTCGTAATAGTACGAGTTGGCGTCCCTGGGCGTGAATTGCAGGATGCCGCCGGACGCCGCGATGGACGCCATGCTCTGGTCATCTGAGTGTGTTAGGGAGGTAATTTATTTTGTTTTATTTTTTTGTTTCCTTGCAACACTCACCACTCGCTGGTTGGTTCAGGCTGTTGCTCAGACTGGCAAAGTTGGCAAAGTTGTCAATCTGTAGGTCTGACGTGCACTGCGCCGCGGCTTCGGCGCGCACGCCGGCCACAAAAAGGGCCGCGAGGAGCTGCTTGGCATACATGGCGAGAGTTGGTGGTGGAAGTAACGGCGAGCCTGGAAGACAAAGAGAAGAAGAAAAAAAAGAGAAAGAGAGAAAAGAGAAAAAGAGGAAGAGGCAAAGAAAAGGAGAGACGACAGGGACACAGTAATATGATAGACTACACCGACAGCTACAGAGATATATACAACTCCATGAAATTACGGAAAGTGGCAGTGGGCAGTCGCCAGAGCCGCGGAGCCGAGTATTGTTCCAAACCAGACGGTAGTTTTCTTCATGGTGCTTTACGGATCTTTATTAATATTGTTTGTCTAATTTTCTGTTAGATGTATTTTGAATTTGTCTTCAGAGATAGTATTTGTCTCTCCCCCTGCAAAGGACCCTTGTAGCCTCTTTGGATAATTGCTCAGGAACGCTCTCATGGCATTGAGATCCGTTTCCATGTCCGTTTTCATATCCGTTTGTTCGTTGCTCTTGCGGATGCCACATCAACCTGTCAAAAATGGTCAATATCTCCAAAAGGACAGAATAAAAAAAAGGAATCGGCTGAATGAGGCAATATAAACAACCGTCATCTGCGTAACCTGCGGGAAGATTTTCGGACAGCCCAAAACCGCTCTCTCCCAACTCTCCCAATATCGAAACCTCTGCCGTGTTCGACCGCCCACCCATACTACCACACCAACAGCCAAAGGGCTGCAAAACAAGCCTTGCCAAGACTCGCAAAACGGTTGTTTGTGTCTGCCCTGCCCCTTGGCGAGATTCTCCTCAATTTATTCATATTTATCTATGTTGCGCGGTGTCGTCGCAGCCCCATCTGGGCCTGGCCATGCTGTTTGCCAAGACGAATGGAGCAAGTTTGGGACTTGGAGTCGACGTGGAGAAAAGAACACGTTTGATTGAATTGCTGGGCAAGAGATAGGCGTTCTTGAAACAAAAGAAATTTTATTCTGGCATGATGAGACGCTTTTTTATTTTTCTGGGAATTCTTGGAATAAAATATGTCATGAATATTTTCTGCTAATTTTCTTTCGTAGAAAAAAAATAGTACTTATATCTGTTGAAAAGTTCAGCAGGAGAGAGTATTATAAGAATAAAACCTGTTCAAAATAGGCACAACTCCATTGAAGACGGGTGATGGCTCCAGATCCCAGATAGACCCAAATCATCCACTCGGGAAAAAGGCGGAGCCAAGAGGATCATCGGAAGCACGTCGTCGACCCAGACACAGGAACAATTGGAACAAAAGGCGCCAAGCGGAAAACGAGGCTCGGCGAAAGTGCATTTCCGAAGGCGCTTCATTTGTGTGCTTAGGCGAGAATCATAGTGGTACGTGGTATATGTGGTATGTAACATAGGTATACGCAGTATGTTATAGAATCATAACGATCGACAGCGGCACAGTGAGCCGCGACGGCCGACTTTTACCTGTGCAAACTCCCGCGATATTCTTCCAGAACAGGCACAGGAACAGGGACAGAGGCTGAGCCTGCAAACGGACCAGGCCCTGCGAGTATGGAACGTAGCAGCAGACCACCAGAGGCGACCACCAGGGCGTGGCGACGCGTGTTAAAGTATTAAGTGCATGCATGCACGTGAAAAGAGACGACAGAGGGACAGTGTGATGCAAGGAGAGAGTAATGCTGCTAACGTCAACGTTTTGGGGAGAGGAGAGTAAAAGGTACAACGTCCAATGGCGGACGCACTCTGGATATACCACAACCAGGCAGGCTTATCTGCTCCTGGCCTCTTCTTGGTGTTGGCCTCAATTGCAGCTTCGTGATACACAGTTCTCGCGTGCTGAATATCTCGACACTGGTTTCTCATATTCAGTTATCCACATGCGCTCGGTTTCTCTTTGCCGGTGATGATTAAGTGAATGTGACCACCTTCACGACATGCTCTCTTTGCCTGCAACGTATCGACTCGCATAACGACCTCGGGACGCATTGCCGATGGTGGTTCGTATGAACAAGCCCTTATTGTAATCTAGGTTTGGAATGCCCTCTCTAGCTGCACCATCCCCGCGTCCCTGTTTCCATCCCAGGTCCTTCTTACCACCATGCATACATATTGGCCTGGCCTTGTCAGCAGTGACGCAACCGGCATCTTTTCGCCGTGTATACCACGGGCCCGTCGAATGGGAATGAAAGAGCAGAGGGAGCAAATGCACATGCAAATGCGAAAAACCCTGACCCATCACTTCCCTACCCATTCCTTCATGCCCCAATATCCCGCCCAAGCTGCGCAATCAGCCCTGCAATCCGCTCCGACACCTCCGTCGTCCGCGGGATGTCATGTCCGCCACCATGGTCGTACATTCTGCGCACCCGGCTCGCGTGCGCCAGCTGCAGTGCGGCAGGGTATCGTGGATCCCGGCTCCCAAAGACGTGCACTGTCGGTATTGTCAGGAACAAGTCGGCCGGGAAAGGGCCAGTGGCCGTAAAGTCCATGCCGAAGACGTCCTTGTCGGTCGGCAGCGGCGCGCCCAGCTCGTGCACCAGGCCCGAGGTGTCGTCCCACAGCCCGACGCCACGCTGAATCTGGTCCGGCTGGGACGCCAGCTCGCGGAACATGCGTGTCTTGGCGTGCAATGCCTCCGCGGACCGTTTCTCAAGCGCCCGCACCTCGGGCGGTATGGCCACGGCGAGCGCCGCGAGCGAGGTAAAGGACAGACCGCCACAGACAAAAATGGCGGCGCGAAACGGCAACGCCGGGTTGTTTGTGCTAAACGACGAAGACCGCGGCGCCGATCCGAGGTCGCGGGCCCGGTGCATCAGGTAGCTCGAAATTAGGAGGCAGCCCTGTGAGAAGCCCATGAGGGCGTCGTACGGCCCGTGGGCGGTCAGGTAGTCGTCGAGCCAGGCATGTGCCGAGCGGATGGCCTGTGCCGACTCTGTAGGCCACCAACTATACGCCCCGCTGCCGGCATCGAAGAGCTTGTCCACACCGGGCGCCGATGTGGATGCGAACGGGCCATCGACGAAATCAAACACATACGAGGTATCCAACTTGGCGCGGAGGGCCGCTGTTGACTCTTTTGTTAGATCATGTTCCGCACCGACGTGCTTGTTGTCTATGCCCTCCCAGGAACCAAGTACACACCCGTCTGAGACCGGAAGATATCGCCGCTCGTGCCCTTTCCGTGAAGGCAGAGGATTCTCATCGTGGCTGTCAGGGGTGGTGGTCGTGGGGTCTTTCACCGTTCTAGGGTGGGATCGTCGCGGGTCTGGCCGCAGCTGTAGCCAGTGGTATTTACCACACTGGAGCAACGCTAAATGTCCTAAATCGGGCCTTTGGTACCGAGTCGTCGTTGTGATGTATTGTCTCTTCAGGATTCGCACTTTTGCAGCCGTTGGACTTTCCAGAGATTTTCTTTTGTTCGCTTCCCAGTCTTTATGTTGCCCAGACTTCTCAAACGAGTACCAGCATTTCGGGTGTCCGGCATGGCGATTGTCCGAGTCAGAACATACCGCTGGAAGGAACTGGGTGGATGTGTATGGGCGAGAACACGCTAGTCCGAATCGGGAGACTTGACTCCGTATGACAACTTTCTGCTGAAAAATATCAAATCAGGAAAGTGCCGAATCTTCCGACGATCGCGCTTTCCATTTTCCTTCTCCTGTCATTTCGGAAACTCGGCGTCGAAAAGGAGGCTCGACTCACTCCTCAATTCAAACAACGACCGATATCCTCAACGACGCACATACTGCTGCGGCTATCAAATAGACTCGCGAAATGCCCCGCCCTGCCCGGAAATCGCTGCGGACGTCGATGTCTGGCGGCACGCCAGCACTGTCAACACCACAGACCACGACTGCAGGCACGCCCGTCGCTGGCGCACCGTCTGCTGTGGCCTACTCTTGTGTGGCCTGCAAACAGCGCAAAGTTCGATGCAGCCGCCAGTTTCCCTGCGCAGAATGCGTGCGCATGAACGTCGAATGTGTTCCGTCTTCCCGGAAACCGTACGCGTCGCGGAAGCGGAGACGGGACCAAGACGAAACCGAAAGCTCCGAGCAGCCCCGGCCACACCAGCTTCCGGTATCGCATACCGAGGATTCTCTGCGGGAACGAATGCGGCCAGACGGCCGACATACTGACGCGACCACCGAACGGTCCACGCTTCTCGCCTTTGGGCAGTACGTTCACATGTGGCCTTTCCCCCCCGTGCTGCTAGATTGCTAACATTTGCCAAGACATTTGTGGACAGGACTCCCAGAAGATGTACGTCTGGCAGACAGCAACAACAATCAGACACCACTACGCTGGCGTTTAGGCTCCATTGCCCCTACTGACTGATTTGTAGTTCCGTGAGCCACAATCTGTCGAGACACCGGCTTCTGATGGCCGATCCGCACCGCCTGTCGGTTCCGGGGCAACGCCACTGACGGACCCCTCTGCATTAATATTTGGTCAAAGCGTCGCCGGGTTCTCGAATGCCAGTCTCAGAAATGCACACCCACAGCCGGTGCACACGTTTTTACTTTGGCAGACATATCTTCACAGTATCAATCCCCTGTCCAAGGTCATCTACGCGCCACAGGTGCAGGATCTCGTAATCCAGGCCGCGGGTGGTTACGACAGACTCTCGACAGTCAACATTGCACTGTTGTTTTCCATCTATGCCGCTGCGGTTTCGGCCATGTCAGAGGCTGATTGCCAGGCCAAGCTCGGCGAAGCCAAACAGACTCTTCTGGAGCGATACCTGTCGTGTGCCCAAAAAGCCCTGGCCGCTGCCGGTTTCATGCGCTATACGAACCTGGCCCTCCTCCAGGCATTCACTATATTTTTGCTTGCTGCACGGCAGAGCTATGATGCGAGTTCTATGTGGCTCTTGACGGGTATGGCCTTGCGGATGGGGCAGCGGCATTTGGCGACGGTGCCTGCCAAGCCAACCAACACGCGTGATGCCAATGGAAACAGCCAAAGTATCAGGCCTAGAGACAGAAACAAAGGTGGCAAGTCAGAGGCTCCAAGTTTCTTCGATACACAAATGCGCCTGCGCGTATGGTGGCAGATCTTACTGATTGATGGACGTGTCGCTCAGTTGTCGGGTCAATCACGTATTGTCTATAGCGCACTGCCGGACTACCCGCTGCCAGCCAACCTCAGCGACAGCGACATCAATCCCAACATGGTGAGCCCCCCTCCACCTATAGAGGACCGTCCTACGGAGATGGTATTTTGTCTTCTGCGCTACGAGATGGGCAAGTTTTTGTTCGCCAAGGGCGGCCTGCTCAACGACCCAACATCCAAGATGGCCGATCGCGATGCCGCCATTGACGACATCGCCACATATTTCAAAGAGAAGTTCCTCGATCATCTCGATCCAGCCATTCCGCTTCATCACATTGCCGAGGCTGGTGCTCACGCTGCGGTCGACAAAATGCGTCTCATGGCCCACCACCCGGGCCAATATCCAGACAAGGGCAAGTCGATGCCGCAAGCCGAGCACGACATGCTCTTTAAGACGAGTGTCAACATGGTTGACATTCTCGTGCAAGGATTCGACGCGCTGTACCTTGAGCACTTTAAATGGCACATTGATGTCTACTTTCAGCTCGATGCAGTTGTCTTTATGCTGATCGAGTCGCAAAGTCAGCCGCCAGAGAGCGAGCTCGTCAACAGGGCGTGGGAGCTCGTCGCGTCGGTGCTGCACTTCAAGCGCGGCCTCGTGCAGGAAGATGACGAATTGGGGCGAGCGGTGAGGCAACTTGTCTTCCGAGCCTGGGAGTCTCGTGAGCGTCGGGCGCGGAAGCAGAACCCAGGGGCGGCACTACCTACGCCGCCTGCTTCTGTAGCGCAGCTGCTCTCAGAAATGCGACAAAGAAGGAGGGCCCAACAGCAAGAGCAACGACAGGAGCGACAGCAGACGCAAACAAATGGGGGAACCCGTGCGAATGATGACACATTTCGACCCGACGTCGACGCCGAAGCTGAGGCCAACGGCGACGGTGAATCCGCTCTGCAAGTAAGCCCTGGTAGCACGGCTGTTGAGTCTGCAGCCGTCATTTCGACAATGCACGAAACATTATCGGATTTGGCACCACCGCCGGATTTACAATACTCTGGCACTGGGTCCTCCAGTCTTGACACGTCGCCGTTTTCGTCGTACAACGATTTGGACATGCTGGGTTGGGAGACGACAGACTGGGACTCGTGGGGCTACTGGAACCAGCTCCTGCAGGGCCAAGCCTGATGTTGTATAGTTGGATACCATTGCAATGGAAAAAGAGTCAAAATCTATCTAATGTGAAATAAGCATATAATGTCCGAGCAAAAGTGTAGAAAAGACAGTAAAGAAATCGATCCGGGGTATTCAATCTCAATCTTCCGGGGCGACTAGTCGGCCTAATATATGCAGTGCTTACTTTTGCGATTTTGGTGACGCGCTTCAGGAATTTGGCAGCCTGGCCTATAAGTCGGCATTTTCGGACATTTTGTTTAGTGGATTTTTTTTTGTACACACCAAACCGGGCATTTCGGTCATTTGAGTTTCCTTCTTATGAACACGACGCCCTCTCTATTTCAAGGAGACTTCCTTTTTACTTTTCGTCCATCTAGACTTCCCTCAAGCATCTGCTTCTTTCTTAAAATAGTTTCATTTGTTCTTCCCTCTTATTCTTCACCTTTGTCAAGACCACCAACGACGAACAACAACTACCACATGTCATATATCGAGATGGAATCCAGACCAACAACAGCCGCAACCAAAGGCCGAGAAAAGCAAACCCAAGACCAGCTTGACAATGACAAAGACCGAGCTGAAAATGTGGTTGGAGATGGAGACGGCCGTCCTGAGAAGACAGCAGAGCAAACGTACCCACCCCTGAGGACTGTTCTTGTTGTGATGGCCGCTCTATACCTTGCCATGTTCCTCGTGTCTCTTGTGAGTATCCGTCCGGCCCCCGAGTGCTTTGTTCCTTTGGAATTTGGCCTGTTGCTAACGTTCATTTTCTAGGATCGTATCATTATTGCCACGGCTATCCCCCGGATCACTGACGAGTTCCACTCCATCAACGACATTGGCTGGTACGGCAGCGCCTACGTTCTATCCAGCTGCGCGACGCAGCTGCTATTCGGCCGCATCTACACCTTTTACAAGAACAAGATTGTCTTCCTCGCCGCTATTGTGCTCTTCGAGGCTGGTTCGGCTCTGTGTGGTGCGGCGCCCAACTCGGTCGCCTTTATCCTGGGCCGTGCTTTCGCTGGTGCTGGTTCGGCGGGCGTCATGGCCGGTGCCATTGTCATCTCGATCCCGCTCGTGCCGCTGAACAAGCGGCCCATGTTCCAGAGCATGCTCGGTGCCATCTTTGGCGTGTCGTCCGCGATTGGCCCGCTCATCGGTGGCGCTTTCACCTCGAATGTGCACTTGACCTGGCGCTGGTGCTTCTACATCAACCTGCCCATTGGCGGTGCGTCGATTGTGCTCATTTTGTTCTTCCTCCACCTGCCCCAGCCGCCGCGCTCCCAGGCGCTGCCTGCCCTCGAAAAGGCCAAGCGCATGGACCCAATCGGCACGCTTCTGTTCACGCCGGCCGTTGTGTGCTTCTTGCTCGCCCTCGAGTGGGGTGGCACGGTGTACGCGTGGAACAGCGGCCGCGTCATTGCGCTGTTTGTGGTCTCGGGCGTGCTGTTCGTGGCCTGGGTCGCCAGCCAGGCATGGCTCGGCAGTGAGTATGCCACAGTGCCCGGGCGCATCATTCGCCAGCGGTCGGTCCTGGCCGGTTTTGTCTTCTCCATGTGCAACGGTGGCGTGCTGCTCTCGTTTACCTACTACCTGGCCGTCTGGTTCCAGGCCATCCAGGGCGTCGATGCACTGCAGTCGGGTATCCGGTCGCTGCCGTTTGTGCTGGCGCTCGTGGTCGCGTCCATCATCGGCGGCGGTCTCACCACTCGTTTCGGATACTACACTCCCTTTGCCATTGCCTGCTCGTGCCTTTTGTCCATTGGCGTCGGTCTCGCCACCACGCTGCGTGTCAACAGCGGTCACAGCATGTGGATTGGGTACCAGGTGGTGGCCGGCCTGGGCATGGGATTTGGCATGCAGATGTCCAGCCTGGCTGCGCAGACGGTGCTAGCGCCGCCAGACGTGCCAGTGGGTGCCTCGCTTATGTTCTTCGGCCAGGGCCTGGGCGGCTCCGTGTTCTTGTGCGTAACGCAGAGCATCTTCTTGCAGAAGCTGTTCCAGGACCTGTCCACGGTGATGCCCGCCGAGGCAGCGCGGCAGCTGGTCAACACGGGTGCCACGGCGATCCGGTCGGCCGTGTCGGCGAGCTTGCTGCCGGCAACGTTGGTGGAGTACAACAAGGCCCTGACGACAGCATATTACGTGCCGTTGGCAGTGGCCTGTTTCGGTATTATTCCCGCGCTGTGCTTTGAGTGGAAGAGCGTCAAGAAGGCGCGGGAGGCCATGATGGCGGTCCAGAAGCCGGCTGCTACAACTACCGCAAAAGACGGCGAAGATGGCAGCAGCGCTGTATAGATTGTTTTCCGGGGAAGGAGGCCTGTCGAGTGACACAATGTATTTAATAGACACATAATGAGATAGAACTAGAATAAAGCAACCATACCACTCATACAGAAATGTATTCCATGACCACATGACCAGTGAAATGTGAACAGAAGAAAGTAACGCCATAAGCGCCCGAAAACTACGCAAAGGATATATCATCGCAAACAAAACACACGTTACCACTGACACTGCAGCCGTCTCTAACCTGCAGAAAAACACATAGCCGTACTGCACTCAGCTTGCCGGCAACGGCTCTTCGGCCTTGAGCGACAAGTTGCGCAGGCTCTTGGTGGTCTCTTCTTCCAGCTCTTCTTGAGTTTTTGGGGCCTCTTGGCCCATTTTGTCGGGCACAGCACCAGCGGCCTCCAGTCTTCGCCGTGTCTCTTCGGCTTCTGTCTTTTGGGCCTCCTCCTTTCCCTTCTGCTCGGCTGCTTCGGACGCCTGCTGCTCCTCCTTTTCAAGCGCCGCCAGCTCGTCGTCGATCTCGCCCTCATCGATAACCATGCCATTCGCCGACGTCGGGTCGACCAGGATACGATTGATCTCATCGGCGGCATCCATCTGGTCGCGCAGGCGATCCACGACCTCCTCGACGCCCTCGGCGCCGCCGACCTGTGCATTGAGCGACTTGAGAGCGTCGGCACTGGCGGCCATGGCTTGGACGACCTGGACCTGGCCCGAGGCCTGCTCGATCTGCTTCGCTGTGGCTTCGAGCTGGGCGAGCGTCGCAAAGCGTGTAGTCAAGGCGCCCTCGGCCTGCTTCTTCTGTTTGAGGGCCGCCAGCGCGGCCACGCGGTTCTTGCGCAGCACCGCGTCGCGCGCCGTGACGGTCAGGTCGTCAATGCGTTTGCTGAGGACGCCCGTCTGGTGTGTCAACGAGTCGATCAGTTCCCGCAACTGGGCGACGGCGCGGTCTTCTTCTGTGATGACATTGTTGTGGCTCGAGACAGCCGACGCCCGGCGCAGCTTGATGACATGGCCATCAAAGACGACCAGGTTCTTGTCTCGCGATAAGAAGGCGAGCAGGACATTGAGGTCCATGTCCGAGAGACGCGGATGCTCCACGGCCGACCCGACCGGGAGACCGCCGCTGTCTTCGTCTAAGACGGCACCCGGCGTTGAGAATATGCGCTTGAAGTGAGCGACGGACCACACGCGCTCAAATGGCGACTCTGCGTCAGCCGTATTCTCGGCAAACGCGGCAGCCGCCGTCTCGACGTTGGCCAGCACAACAAGCTGGTCGTGCGCAATACGGCCGCCGCCCTGAAGCAATGAGAAGGCCGCTGCGTTCCCAGATGCGGCCGTGTTTGCATTCTGCTGTGCTTGGCCGTTGCCATCGATGACGCCCAGTCGATGCAGGCCCCATGACAGCGCGTGCCACGGCAAGCCCACGGCCCATGCTGACCACGACTGCCGGTTGTAGATGCTCTCCTTGGCCCGCAAAAAGGCTTCGAGAGGGACGAGGTCACGCTCCTGCACGGCCTCCTGAATGACGGCATCCAAAGCCAGCGGCCGTCCGTAGCGGTCGCTCTGCAGGGCGTCGAGGAGGGGCTGACCTGCCGCGAGGACAAGGAAACTGCGGGCGGCCGTCGACGCTGTGCTTGTCGAGGATTTGCCCTTCGTCTTGGACGGAGCGAGCACAGCTGCTGATGCAGGGAGCATACCGCCGCGAACGAGCGACCCTAGGGCGCGGCGCCAAGCGGCGACATTGGCCGCATAGCCCTCAGGGTTGGTCGTGCGCAGGCTGCGGAAGTCAGAGTAGAGCGCGGGCAGGCGGGACCGGGTGAAGCCATCCTCCTGCGCGACAAGAAACTGGATGCGCTGTGTGTTGGTGGCCATCGCGAAGTGCGATGCAGTGAAGGCCGGAAATGAAGGGACGCCGGGCGAGAATGCGGGGTGGCCCGCGTATCGACGCGTTTTAATCGTCGGCAGAGCCGTATCAGGTCGCACAGGGGAAGTCGAGAGCTGAGAGGGTCCTAGGGTCTGTTGCCTGAAGCTGTCCCGCGATGATGCGGGATGTTTTTGTTTGGTTTGGTCGTCGGTTGACTGGGCCAGAGTGGGGCTGTTATCGCCTGTAAATTTGGGCTAGTATTGTCTCATAGGCGCCTGCATGAACTGGCCCAGGACCCGTCTTGAGCTGTTAAGGGTAGACTCTAGCACGTGCTATCGCGTCTGCCGTTGTGGGCCTATCGGTACGGGTGTGCAGGTCTGACGTCGATGCTACTTCCTTCCCTAGCGTTGCCCAAGAGCCAACCTTCTCAGTCTTCCCAAACTACTTTCATAAATACGCATCACGATATGCTCTTCCTATAACCACCCACAAACTGGCATGGCTGTGCCGAATTCTACTGTCGACAGCCCGGCGGACGGCACAAGTCTGGCCAGCAGCCATAGTACCGGCACACTCCCAGGCGGCCAGGCTACAGCCACGGGCACGACCACCCACCACAGCTCGAACAACATTCCCTCCAACCAGCCCTTCCCACAGCTGCGCGACAATGCCAGTGCCGATTTAGATAGTGACGGGGACCCGGAGAGGTCGGCCGAGACGGGGGCGTCGATTACCAAGACGCTCAAGATGACCAAGGCGACAGACGCCGGCGCCGGTGCAGGCGATGACAACGACGACGACGAGGACCCGGCTGTGGCTCGGCCTTTTCTGCGAACCGCGAGTCCTGACAATGGTGGTGGAAGGGGTGGAGACAACGAGGACGACGACTACGAGGAGGAGGGAGACGAAGTTGAGGGCGAGGGCGAGGACGATAATGGCGACGGAGATGAGGCATTCACAGACGATGATGAAGACGCTGAGGAGACGCTGGATGAAGAAGAAACAGCGCCCCAAAGCAGAGGAAGTCCGACTGAGGCAGAGGCAGGTGCTGATGGCGACGCTGCTCGACGGGCCGGTGCCTCCAGTCGTGCCGGCGGTGATCGTGCCCGACGGCGGGCCGTCCACACTGCTCGCGCGGCCAAAGCAGCCCGAACAGCACGCGCAGCCGCCACGCACGAGCGAATGGGCCACAAGATGCACAAGTTCACGCTCTACGAGACGGCCAGCCGGTACTACATTGTCGGCGAGGATGTCACGGGGCGGCGGTTCCGTGTGCTCAAGATTGACCGCACGACGGCGGCTGACGACACCGAACTGGGCGTGACCGACGACAAGATCTTCTACAGCCAGAAAGAGATGGTGCAGCTACTGGACACAATAGACGACGGAAACCGCGGAACAGGTGGCATCAAGCTGCGGTGCACGACCTGGGGCCTGCTGGGCTTCATCCGGTTCACGGGACCGTACTACATGATGCTCATCACGAAAAAGTCGACCGTGGCCGTCATCGGTGGCCACATCATCTACCAGGTAGCCGGCACCGAGTTGATTCCACTGACGCCTGGACGCGGGGCCAACACCAACTTGAGCGTCAGTAGTGGCGGCGGGGGTGGTGGAGGCAGCGGAAGTACGACGGCCGGGGGCGGGGGTGGCGGCGGGGGTGGTAATGATGGCGGCCACAGCACGAGCAGCCACAGTGCCACACATGCAGATGAGGCGCGCTTCCTCAGCATCCTCAACCACATCAACCTGGCGCAGTCGTTTTATTTCAGCTACTCGTACGATATTACGAACACCTTGCAGCACAATATCACACAGGAGCGTGCGGCACTGTCGGCTGGCCGGCGCTGGTCCTGCGACGAGGCGCACAACACGATGTTTGTGTGGAACAGCCACCTGCTGCAGCCAGCCGTCGACGCGCTTGCATCGCCGTTTGACTGGTGCCGCCCCATCACTCACGGCTATATTGACCAGGCATCCATCTCCATTTATGGCCGCACCGCCTACGTGGCCATTATCGCGCGGCGGTCGCGCTACTTTGCCGGTGCCCGGTTCCTAAAGCGAGGCGCCAACGACCTGGGCTACGTGGCCAACGATGTCGAGACGGAGCAGATCGTGTCTGAGGCCAGCACCACTTCCTTTCACTCGCCTGGCCGTCGCCTGTTTGCCAACCCGCAGTACACCTCTTATGTGCAGCACCGTGGCAGTATCCCGCTTTACTGGACGCAGGAGAACACGGGCGTCACGCCCAAGCCGCCGATCGAGTTGAACCTGGTCGACCCGTTCTATAGTGCGGCGGCCTTGCACTTTGACAACCTCTTTGCGCGATATGGCGGCCCCATCTACGTGCTGGACTTGGTCAAGTCGCGCGAGAGCACACCGCGCGAGAGCAAGCTGCTTGTCGAGTTTACGCGCGCCATTCAATACCTCAACCAGTTTCTGCCGCAGGATAAGCACATCATCCACCACGCCTGGGACATGTCGCGCGCCAACAAGAGCCACGACGTCAATGTGATCCGCGTGCTGGAGGAGATTGCCGAGACGGTCGTGGCCACGACAGGCTTCTTCCGGAACGGCGAGGGCGACGGCACGAACATGCCTCCCCCATCACCATCTGCAGGAACTGAGGACGGCGCCCTCAACTTCCCACAACAGGCCCGCGTACAAAATGGCGTGGCACGTACCAACTGCATCGACTGCCTTGACAGAACCAACGCCGCCCAGTTTGTCATTGGCAAGTGCGCCCTCGGCCATCAGCTGCACGCCCTCGGCATCCTGGACGAGCCGACAGTCAACTGGGAGACAGACGCCGTCAACTTGTTCACGCACATGTACCATGATCACGGCGACACCATTGCCGTGCAGTACGGCGGGTCACAGCTCGTCAACACCATGGAGACGTACCGCAAGATCAACCAGTGGACAAGTCACTCGCGCGACATGCTCGAGACATTCAAGCGCTACTACAACAACTCGTTCCTCGACGGCCAGCGCCAGGAAGCCTACAACCTGTTTCTTGGAAACTACATATATACACCGGGGCAGCCCATGCTGTGGGACCTGCCCACCGACTACCACCTGCACCATGCCGACCCGCGGCGCCGCCCAGCTGGTGCCGGTCGCGGTCGTGGCGGGCGCGACTACATCCACTGGTTCACGCCCGAGAACCTGAAACTGCGTACGCTGCCGCCCCTGCCAACTCTTCGGCCGCCCTCCGCCAACACACACGCGTACAATGTAGCCATGGCCATGGCGGCGCGCAAAGTGAGCAGCCAGCCGCCGTTTAAGCGCAAACGCAGCGGCCAGCCCAAGTTCAGGCGCAATGTTACCAGCCGCACGACCAACAGTTCGCTGCTGTCTGTGGGGTCGAACACCGCCAGCTTCGCCACGGACGACTATTGGCTCGAGTTCTACCGGCCGTACTTCTTATCGTCGTTTGCCAAGATGTTTTCCTTCAAGATCAAGTCGACCATGAAGTATATTCCCATCCGCTCCACGCGCGACGGCCAGTATGATCTGAGCCCGTTTAAGGTGCGCAGCGAGATTGGCAGCCAGCACGGTGGAGGTGGAGGTGGGGGTAGGAAAGACGGCGACGCCGATTCGGTGAGCAGTCGAAAGACCAACGGCCGGTGGCGTGGGAATGGCCATCGAAAGGAGGTTTCGTTTGTCACGCCGCAAGACGTGGCCAGAGTGCGTGTGTCATCGGGCAACATGGCCGACGACACAGCCAGTATCGCCAGCGGTGCTAGCGGCGGCACAGCGAGCGGGCTGCGCAACTGGCTGCGTCCGTCGTCTGGAAACGACCGTCCGTCCGACACGGCGTCGATTGCCAGCAGCATTCCCAGCGTGCAGCAGCAGCAGCAATACCTACAACAGCAACAGAAAGGCGTCCATGGCCTCCTGAAAGAAGGCACCGTGGCGGGCAGCAGTGTGGGAACGGGTGGATCTATGGCGGCCGCTACGACGGTAACAACCGCGGCGACCATTTTATCGTCACCGTCACGAGCCAGCGCCGTGAGCTTGCACAGAGACAGCAATGGCAACAGCAACGGCAACGGCCAGAATTTCGCGCATGGCCGTGGCCATGTGCGCAACAGCAGCAGCATTGCCACGACGCTCGACACGACCATGGTCGCCAATGGCGGCCTTTTATTCGAGCCCGATCCCCGCCACAAGGCGAAGCAGTCGGCCGTGGACAAGGCCCGCCAGGCCCAGCTCACGTTTGCCAAGATGGTCCAGGACTCGTTGAATCCGTCGGTGCAGGAGACCGAGGACTACGAACGCTACATTAGCCACCCGCAGAATCTGCAGATTGTCGTCTCGACCGACGAGACCGTCAATGCTGGTGCCCTTGCCGCCGGCCTGCCGGGTGGGCTCTCCCCCTCGGCTGGCATCAGCGCGGCCAGCAACGAAGAGTACCAGGAGTACGTCAATGGCAGCTGGAAGACGGATGGCCTGGGCATGAGTGTCCCAGAACCTGGACGGGCGCCCAGGTCAAACTCTACCAGCTTCCTGCCGGCGGCCCTGGCGTCCTCAATCCCTGCCTTGCCTGACCTGGATCAGGACCGCCCAGATGACGAGCTGGCCGTCTACGGTGAGCTCATACGCGTGCCCGAAAACCCATTGACAGTCACCGAGGGCGACGCGCAAAAGAAGCGCTACAAGGCATACCGCAAGTGGCTGCGCGGCAAATCACTCTTTAAGCAGCAAATGGTGGATGCGTAAGGTCTGTTTTTGGTCGCGCCTCCTTCCACGACTACTCTAACCTAAACAAAGGTGCGAGCCGCTTCTCACTCTCAACCAGAGGCCCGACAGCGGCATTTCTATTGACACCAGCTGCCGTTAAGATGGCCAACAACGTGTTGGCGGCGCGCACGAGTTGCACCTTGAGATCGGCCGTCTTCTTTTTGTCATTGAACTTCGTCCCTTGGCCTTCTTCTTCTTCCACCACATGCAGCCAGCAAAGCATCAGCATTTTGAGCGTCTCTTCCTGCCAGGGCGTCCTGGCCAGTCGCGGCCAGCACGTCGTGAGAGTCGTCTGCAGCGCGTCTAGGGCCGCAGCAACTGCCGGCTTGTAACGCATGGCAAAAGGGTCCGTGAGGACCGCGGCGTACATGGGCATGAGGTCCTTTGCGTGTGTGTGTTAGCATTGGCGTTGTCGTATATACGCTGGGTTAATTTAATGATAATGACTGCGTTTTGATGTACCTTCAAATGTTTCACAGCGTAGACGCCCATAGCCTCGACGATGCGTCCCGCCTGCCGCATGAGTTCCTCTACAATGTGGATGTGTTCGCTGGCGTGAAAGTAGCCCGCGTAGATGCCTTCGCGCAGCGTGCGGTCCAGCAGAATTGCGGCTGCGTTGGGCGGTAGGCCCTTGTTTGCGACGGCCGTGCTCGTGTTCGAACCAGCACCCGCTGCTTTTGCCAAACTGAGGAGGGCCGAATATGCCGGACCCAACAGCTGCAGCGACTCGTTCTCCGGGGTCAATCGTGGCAGAAACAAAAGTGTCGGGAAGACGGCGTCGGCCAGCACGCTGTCCAGCCCGGTCGAATGCAGCAGCCCGCCGCCATCGGGCACCACCGCCACAAAGTCCGTCAGAAGGATCAATCCCCGCGCGCGCACAGGTGTGTCTGCGTCCTCGACAAGGGCAAGCAGCACCGGAATAAACAGTGGCCAGTTGGTGCGCACCAGCTCCCCGTCAGCTTCGTGAACGGCCCAGGCGAAAACGGAGACGGAGCGCATGTCCACGTACTTCCACGGCTTGGCCTGCGGCGATTCCCGATTTGTCGTGTCACGTTGAGCGGTGCTGGTACTGCTGCTTCCCGTATTGCTCGCAAAAGCGGCTTTACGCCCAGACTCGGTCACGGTGGCCGGCCGCGAGCGTGCAAAGAGCGGCCGCAGGTACTGCTTCAAGATACCGTCAGCAATCCACTCGTTCTTTTTGCTGTCCGCGTTTGCAAAGTGATTGGTGAGTAGCCTCGACGCCGTGGCAGCGGCAGTGTCGGTCGTCCAAGGTTGGCCAGCGTCGGCGAGTGCCGTAATCGTATACAGGGCTTGCGCGTCGTCCTCTACTGTATCGTCGCTATCCTCATCTTCGTGCCCCGTCTCGCCCGCCAAAGGCAATCCAACACGCTCCAAGACCGCCAGCCCATCGTCGGCCACCGATTTACACCGGCGCGCTATTTGGTCTCGCTGGCCACTTGAGTGCTCGCCATGCGTTAGTTCGGCGTCGTATTTGGCGTCGTCGATGGGCGTCAGCATGCGCGCAACAAACTGGCGAATCTTCCAGCGGCCTGCAGCGTCCTTCGCGCTGTCCTCGCAGGACGGTCGTATTCGGCTTGGATCCGCCTCTAATGACGCCCTCAAAGCGAGTACATATTGTGGTTTATCCTTGACGATTGTCAGCTGTGTGGTTGTAACCTGTGTCACGTTGATGTGGTTCATCTAACCTGGTCTTCGGGTCGCGCCAACTCGCCGGCAAGTTCACTCCATGTGAAAGACGGAGGCAAGTCTGTAACTCATGTCAGATTTCGATTCGCATACGTAAGGGCTAGCAGCAGAAGGGCACTTAACGTACGTTGAGAGAGTGAGCTCGAGACTTTGGATGCTGAGAGACTGCTGCCTTGGAGCTGGTCGGCGGCCCGTCGCAGGACAGCGAACGACGGGGAGCCGCTGGACATTGTAATAAACTATATGTAGAGCTATATCGACAACTCAAAGCCGGCTATGGTGAAGGTGGCAGACGTGTTGAGACATTCAACCGAGTTTGGATGTTGAGATGGAGGCTGAACAGCCGCAGTTAAGTGGGAAATTATCACAAGGCTGTGGGCGCATTAGTTAGCATCTCACAGCGGACATAAGCGTCGTTTACATAAATTGCCACTGCAGCAGCGCTACAAACATTCCCTATGAATTTACAGCGCATTTACACTAGTTTTGTGTGAAATAATTTTCAATTATGAGTTTCATGAACCTTTCAATGTCATACCTTTTCTATGAAGCGAGCTCCCAAAAAATCCCAAATAATTACATGATGATCCTAGCGCCGACGAGACTGGAGCAGATTGTAAAAAAACAAAGAAAACGCAAGGCAACATACAACGCCTCAGACACTGTCCTCGGCCGAATCTTTGAGAGCTGCAACAATAACCTGGTCGGCCTGTCGTGCAGCGTGGAGCGCCTTGTCCAGCATCTTCAGGTGCAGCTCGTCCCCGGCCGAACCTGGCAGGTCGCCCTTGAGCCACAGGTTCGTCACTTCGTCGCGGTTCGGCAGATAGGCCACGCAACATGCGGCCACGATCTTACCGTGCTCTGCCGGCACTGGATCAACCACAAGGACCGTCTCTTTTGTGTCTTTTGTCTCTGCCTCAACATTCTCTGTTGTCTCCACCACCGCCGCCACGCCGCCGGCCACAGTGTCGACGCAGTCAATGCCGGCATCTGCCAGCGCCGCCGATGCCACCGTGATGCACCCGCTCAGCACGCTCATCAACCCCCACAACTCCTCATCCGGGTCCTCGGACGGCGCCGACCGGTCTTGATCCGCCTCAATCACTGACACCACAATGTCCACACCGCTCTTGGGCCAGCGGTCGCCCAGAATCGCGCCACGCAACGACGTCTCCAGATGCACGGCCAGGTCGCGCTCCGACGTGTCGCGTAGATACCCGCGACGCTCCTTGGTGGCAAACGGCGCATACTTGACGTGCGTCGACAGGATCAGGTGCGGCGAGAAGGGCGCAGACCGCGGCAGGGCGCGCGGGCCGTGGACCGTGCAGCTGAGTTTGAGGCCCGAGGTACCGGGGACGGCGCCGGAACTCAGCTCGAGGTAGGCCGAGCCCGAGGCAGACGGCGTGACGCCCGTCTGGAGGTCTGTATCTAGGTTAGTTTTCTTGTACTTTTATATCATCTTCTTTGATTAAATGATTTAATCATGGGCACATACAAATCTTTCGTATTATGTCATTGGGCCTTGATCTCTCAGCCAACTTGGCCACCTTGGCCCGCTCCTCCTTTGCAAACGCCGGAGCAAATGTGGCCCCGACTGGTCCGTTTACTCGTCTCCTGTCAGCCATTCGGGAGGAAATGTGAATATGAATGCGAGAGAGTGAGTGGGAGTGTTGAATTCAGAGGCAATGCCCCACGAAGAAGAGTAAGGTGGGTGAAGGTGCAGTGTTGGTGCCCGATGAGACCA
Source organism: Sporothrix globosa (assembly GCA_001630435.1). NCBI lineage: Eukaryota > Fungi > Ascomycota > Sordariomycetes > Ophiostomatales > Ophiostomataceae > Sporothrix > Sporothrix globosa. The sequence continues at coordinate 3,696,637 of LVYW01000004.1, forward strand.
TAGACGATGGTGTTATAGTCTCAGTAAATATATGGACTAAGTCGGTGAACTGAAAGTGAAATTGTGACGTATATCCCCAACGTCATATTCAGTGAAAAAGCTTCGAAGCGCCAAAGCCTTGCACTGAAGTTTTGACGACAGCCTTTGAAGAATGCCCAATATGGGACTAGCGCATTCTCCAGTGACAGCTCAAGCCACAATCATTAGCCACGCGATCGGTTCCCCACCGCTGCAATAAAATCTCCTCTCGAAAAATTATTGGGCGACTTTTTTTTTTCACTTGCGTTCTCCCTCACAAAATCTTTTTGCTGGCAATATTGACAATGCACGACCGCGTCCTCAGAGCCGGTAGGCTTTGGAATCGAGGCCGATTTAGGCTTATTGATGTTGATTGATCTTACTATTGCTTCTGTCTCTGATTTACTATATCGAGCTGCCCTCGCGATCGACCGTAGAAAGTTCTACAGCACATCTCGACCAGTTCAAGCTTCAAATGCTTCATTGGGGGCACAGCTAACTAAGGTAAGCAAGCTTGCATAGGACCTACTCCCTCTTCACCCTCTTCCCAATAGCTAGTGATGATTCACTTTCCACAGTTCACGCGACTATCTGTGAGCGATCGAACAACATGCACTACCATCTGAAGCTCTTTATACCCATCCACTTGCTTTCTCGTCAGATAAAGCTTGGACAGCTCTGCTAACATTTCTGGAAGACAGATCACTTGCCAGTAGCAAGCAAACGGCACGCGACCATATGTACTCACACCAAAATGTAAGTTCCGTACCGACATAGCCATTAGGCGTTTAACATCTCAACATCGTCCCCTGTTCGTATGATGATACACATATTTTTAACAGTTCTGCTTCTGAACTTCTTGATGACAAACCTATACCACTTACCAAACATATCTGATCCACAGGAGATGATGTTGCTTTTCTTTACCTACTCATGTCAAATGTTGTTGGCGACGAGGCTAACTTCCGTTAACAGATGATATACTTTGGCCAATACGAACTGGACTGAATTGACACCCGCCGTATGTTTCCCAAATGGTTAGTTTTAGGTATTCCTTACCGCTATGTTCACATGGACCACGCTCGCAGTGCACAATGATGCCTGCAACAAAGACGACGGCGACGACGACAGCAAAGCACATGATGACACTCGCTTATCCATTCAATTATACCCGGAGCCGTGCTATCCTCCCACACTCGAGTAGCGGCTGTGTTTCGTTCTCTCCTTCGGGGGCGGACGGGATGTGATCGCTGCGAGGAACGGTGGTGGAGTCTTGCTTTCCGTCACTGGGAGCTTGTAATTTGGCTACAGAGCTGGGCCTCCATGCACATCGTCTTGGTGTGCATGACGGGCCCGGCCGGCTTTGGGTAGAGGACTAAAACGGCTTGTCTGAGCCTACTTTGACACTGTCGTCTGTTTTCTCTCCTTCTTACGCAGCCCTTAAAATGGATAATGGTTGTCTCTTGAGAATCGTTAGCTAACAAGATGTCAAGATAGTCTGAGGAAATTGCTTCGGTGTTTCACTGTGCACAGCATAATGATATCTTGCGGGAAACAAGGCATCGACCACCGGTTAAGATTCGACGAGTGTCGAAATGCCAGACTTGAAATAGTCAGAGTCTCAGCTCTCTCTTTCAACAATAAAGGTCACTGAGAAAGACTTCAACATATCGTAACGACTGCAAAGTAGTCAAATGAAAGTATTCAGATGAAGCGAAAGAATTATGAAACACACTTCAGCCCTAGTTTCAGACGTGTTATATTGTAAATTTCGATATCTTGTTCCAAGAAGACTCCACCAGCATCAAAACATGGTGAAAACCGGGAAATTGCCCTCATGATAGCTTTTTTTTCGTCGGGATAGATTCAGATTGCGCCTCTACGCAATTCGATATGGAAACACGTGACCATATCAAGCCCTGGAACTGTTGAAAATAGGGGTCTTTCCAAGTCTAGGAACACACCTGTTGGCCGCTGTAAATCGAGGCGTTGGGATCCACAGCTCTCAAAAGGTGCTCTTGGGCCTATGATTGGAGATTCCAGCGCTGGTATCAGTCGCGAAGAATAGGGGCGCGGCAATTAAGTTTTAAGGATCTCATTCAACGATTATTAGGTTTACAACTGGCATATTAGGGGGGACCCGGTACGGAGGACAGTAAGGTATCAACTCGTCGCGTCATGACGGAAAGAGTGCAACGTGGAAGTTTCGTGGAAAGCGCAATCCAGCGCAGAACACAAGTGAAGGAAGGAACGAAACAGGGGTTGCAGAATGACAGGCGTCCAGAAGAAGGCAAGTGGGCATTCCAGCTGTGCCTTCCGCAACAGCACAGCGAATCACAATTTCGCGAGGCTGATGCAAGACCCTCAGCACGTAGTATTTTTTTTGTTACCCTATTTTGGCCCCCCTGCTTGCCCATAGCATCCTTCTGCTTCTACTGTATGTTCCGTACGTAGCTTCCGCACAACGCAACCGTAATACGACGCAACATCCACCTATCCTTTTCGTGTCCCACGCAATACGACAACCCAATACGACAACCATCGCAACCAAGACCAACCTGGCCTGGTCGCCAATTCACTCCCATCCACAATTCCCCCATCCCCAATTGTCCCCTCAAGACCTCTTTTTTTCTTACTCTAGTTTGGTCCCTCTGCAAATGTGCTGCTGTTGACTGGCCTGAGTCTGCCTTTCTTCTTTTCTTCTTCTTCACTTGTTTTGTCTTTTACTTTTGCTGCATTTTCAGGCCCGCTTTCAATTCCATCCCTTCCTTTCTGGCACGTCCGCAGGCTCGCTGCCACCGAGGACCCCCCTTTTTCCCAGTGCCGTTTGCTTGCTGGGTGTCCCATTGTGGAAGGGTGGGTTTTCTTGGATTAAATCCTCTTACCTTGAACTTTTCTTTTTACTTTTATCCGTCCCTCCCCTTTCGACGATACACCTGCGGTTGAACTCCGTATCGAGGTATTATCGCCAATCCTTTTTGCCGTCGACCCCATCCCGAGCCGACTGTCAACACATCGCGACGGCGCCCCGAGACATCGAATCGAGACGCGCCCTTTTACGATAGAGCGAGGGAGATTGAGGAGCGAGACGAGAGAGCGAGAGAGCGTGAGACACGGGATTCTCGACGACAGCAAGAGCTAGCTCTTCGTCCATCCCCTACCCACCCACGACTCGTGCGTCAAGCTTTGTACGCGCGCCACCCGCCTTCCATCACCACCATCCGTAACCACCGCATGCCATGCTGCCCTCCTACGCTGCTTCGGGGTCCAAGGTGACCCCAAGACACAATGCTGCCGCCGCCAGCTTCTCCAACGGCTACCCGCGATCCTCCAACACATTAGAGTTTTCGCCGCATAGGTATGATGCCTTCTCAACGGTCGACATGTCGACGTGTCGACTTATCGTCTTGTTCACGTACTAATCACCACCTTCTTCCAGATTTCAACCACGCAATTCTCCTCCATCCCTGCGGCGACGACGCAAGCTGCTCACGCGACTCGGCATTGTTGCCGTCCTTATTCTCTTCGGCGTCTTCGTCTGGCCCGCGGCGCCCGTCCTGTCTCTCTTCTCCTTGAACCTATTCTCGTCCGGCGACCGCATCGACCTTGAGACCGTCCGTTACTATGATCTGTCTAACGTCCAGGGCACCGCGCGCGGCTGGGAGCGCGAGGAGCGCATCCTGCTTTGCGTGCCCCTGCGCGACGCCGAGCCCCATCTGCCAATGTTCTTCTCGCACCTCCGCAACTTTACCTACCCGCACCACCTCATCGACCTGGCCTTTTTGGTCTCCGACTCCAAGGACCGCACCCTCGAGATGCTTGTCAAGAACCTCGAAACTATCCAGGCCGACACCGACCCTACCGAGCACTTTGGCGAGATCTCCATTCTAGAGAAGGACTTTGGCCAAAAGGTCAACCAGGATGTCGAAAGTCGCCACGGCTTCGCTGCCCAGGCCAGCCGCCGTAAGCTCATGGCCCAGGCCCGCAACTGGCTACTCAGCGCCTCGCTGCGCCCTTACCACTCGTGGGTGTACTGGCGTGATGTCGACGTCGAGACCGCGCCCTTTACCATTCTGGAAGATCTCATGCGCCATAACAAGGATGTCATTGTGCCCAACGTCTGGCGCCCGCTGCCGGACTGGCTGGGCGGCGAACAGCCGTACGATCTGAACTCCTGGCAGGAGTCCGAGACGGCCCTGACCCTCGCCGACACCCTGGACGAGGATGCCGTCATTGTCGAGGGCTACGCCGAGTACGCCACGTGGCGACCCCATCTTGCCTACCTGCGCGACCCCTACGGCGACCCGGATATGGAGATGGAGATTGACGGCGTGGGCGGTGTCAGTATCCTGGCCAAGGCCCTGGTCTTCCGTCATGGTGTGCACTTCCCTGCGTTCAGTTTCGAGAAGCACGCAGAGACCGAAGGTTTCGGCAAGGTATGTTTTGTTCCCCCGAGTTTTGGCCAAGATCGTCTGCGTTGATCAAAGTAAGCATACTAACATTGTCACAGATGTCGAAGCGTATGGGTTTCTCGGTTGTTGGTCTGCCACACTACACCATTTGGCATTTGTACGAGCCCAGTCTGGACGATATCCGGCACATGGAGGTACTTTTTTTCGCCCCAATCTATTATTTCATTCACGTATTTTGTATTCTCGCCGATGCTAACAAAACCTGTTCAATAGGAAATGGAAGCCGAGCGCATTGCCCGCGAGCAAGAAGAAAAGGAAAAGGCTGAGAAGGCTGAGAGGATGAAGAAGACCTTTGGCGACGCCGGTGGCCAGTGGGAAAAAGACAAGGCTGCTCTGCAGGACATTGTCATTGAAGAACCCGCCGCTGCTGCCGGTGCTGGTGCCGCTGGTGCCGGCGCTGGTGGTGGTGGTGGTGCCGCCGCTCCGGGTGGCGCTGGTGCCGTTGGTGCACCTGCTGCTGGCGGAGATGTGGGTGGTGCCGCACCCGCTGGTGCTGGTGGCGCGGCGGCTCCTGCTGCTGGCGCCGCCGGTGGTGATGGTGCCGGCGCTGTCGTTCCTGGTGCTGCTGGTGGCGCTCCCGCTGGTGGCGTTCCGGCGGCAGGCGTGCCGGCCGGTGGTGTTGCGGCCCTTGATGCCGCCGTTCCTAACAAAGCTGTCCCGGTTGTTGGCGAGAAAGTTGTCATCGCTGAGAACGCCCAGAACGCAGGCAAGGTCGTACTATAACGGCCCTATAGCAAATGCGCCATATATCCCGACCTTCTATCGCGTATTTCGTCATCCTTGGGCTGCTTCCATTTTTCTGGCCCTCTGTGTTTTCCAGTTCTTATCCGGCAGTGCGCCATTCTTTTCTTCACCACGGCGACGATATGATGCGACAGCAGCCATGGCCACCACAGCCAAACAACACCACCACCGGTACGCCGTATCGAACGCTGCCCATGGTGACCCTTTCTTCAACGATTCCACGTTTCACAACCACTTTCATCATCATCAGACTTTTGGCCATGTGCTATTGGCATTTTCCATACCATAACGACGGGGAGGACGAGGGGCTCTATATACACAAACGCTGTCCATTATAAATCAGGAGGAGGGAACACTGCTAATTTACTGTACAACTAGAGTGAGAGAGCCTCAAAAGGTGTAGAGAGGCCATGGACAAGGCGTTTGGTGTTTGTTACTTACCTTTACTTCTTCTCACTGTGCTTGTTTCTTTTTTCTTTACCATTTTTTGCCTTTTTTGGCATTTTTGGTACTTTTTCATTGTCATATTTTCCTACGTTATTTTTATAATTGTTGGGTCTGTCCCAGACATTCAAAACCTTCTGAACTGCAAGTACATGATCCAATACTGGTATGTGTTTTCGTTGGAGTATACACTTGTCCGTTGCCACTTTCTTCTATTTGTCCTTGTGGCAGCCTTATTATTGAACACCTTAGTCAGGGGTGTGTGGGGTCAACTTCAATCCCTGGAAGCTGGGTGCCTTCAGGGGCCTGTAGCAAATTTATTCCCAGCATCGCAGCCTGCTTGGGAATCAAGCCAGCACACTTGTTATCTAATCGCTGAAGCCGTTGATTGGCCACACTACTCTTTCCATCCCAGTCCATAGGCTCGTGACAATTGCAACGCTGGCAGCTTCGTTCTTTCCGTGCCTCTCCTTGCTGCCTTCCCCTACCGAGACAGCTGTCATCTCGAACCTTTGTCGTCCTCTCCACAGCCAAGCAGCACAACAATCGCCTCAAAGAGACGATCTGTCTCCTTTTTATTTTTTCCTTTTCTTCGTTGCCCACGCGCCAGGCTGCTTTTGTTCCTCCAAGTTCTGCTGCCGCAGGCCAATTTCTCCTGGCCGTTGTTCAAAATATATAATCCTGCAGCCACAACCATTGGCCATTTTGGGTATATTTTGCCGTCCGGGTTTATGTTTCTTTTTCCATCCCCCTTTTACCTTTGTCGGTTCTTCGCTTTCCTTTCTCGCACATAGACTTTCTCGACCCAATCGACATCTGCGCCAAGGGCCCAGACACTTGACCACTTGGATTGTCCGTCGATCAGATCTACCATCCTCGACAGTCGACCGCCATCTCGACCATCGGCTTCTTTTGCTTGGCCTGCGTTTGAGCAGCTTGCCAACTTGTTGATCTGCCCTAGTACTCTACGATATCCTCCTCTTCCCTGCTGGACGCAATCCGCCCAGCATGAGCAGCGATGCGCGCGCGCCCGCGTCAGCCGCAGCAAGTCGCACCCCCATGGACGCATCCATCGACGAACTGCCATTGACTGCCGGCCTGAACTCGCGCCCATCCACCACGTCGGTCCCCATCAGACCTGCGAGCCAGCACCACCACACACACAACAACCTCTACCACTACAGCGCTGCCTTCCCCTCCACGGCAGTGTTGACGTCGGCTGCTGCCTCGTCGCGTATGCAATACCGCAGCCGGCCCGTGTCCGTCGCCGTCGACCCCGTCTCGCTCGTGATCTCAGAGTGCATCAACATTACCTCGGCCATCCAAAAGTATGCCCGCTCGCAGCACCTGTCCGTGTCAGCCATCCTCGGCGGCGGCGCGCCCAATACAACCGTGGCTCAGTCGTTCCGGCTCGGCGCAAGTTCTGCAGAGACGGCCAGCCGTCGTGCAGGCGGCCGTCGGGGCGCAGCCGGTGCTCGCAGCCGGCCAGGCTCTGCTGGTGGCGGTGCCGACGGCGACTTTGGCCCGGCTAGCCGCTGGGGACTGCGTGGCAAGAAGGGCAAGAGCATGGCCGACAACCCTCTGATCTCGGGTTTCGGCCGTCTGCGTCAAGAGTTGGCCGGTGTCGAAGGTAAGACAAATATGAACAGCTGAGGACGGAGAGCCAACTTCTTATGTGCATAAAAAAGCTAACGACACATGCAGACATCAACAGCTTCGACTCCCTCACTCTACTGTACCCTTTCCTCCAGATCATCCAAGCCAAGGGCACGGCCGCCCCGATCACCATTCTCACATTGCGCGCCGTTCGCAAGTTCCTTGCCTACGGCTTCATCAGCCCCGACTCCCCTCGCTTCCCGCTGGCCATGCAGGCGCTCTCTCAGGCTATTACCCACTGCCAGTTTGACATCAGTGACCACGCACAGGAGGAGGTTGTGCTCCTCATGATCCTCAATCTCATGGAGGACATGCTGTCGGGTCCCGGCGGTGACATTCTCAGCGACGAGAGTGTCTGCGACATGATGGGCCGTGGCTTGACAATATGCTCTCGTCCGCGTTACTCGGAAGTGCTTCGCCAAACGGCCGAGGCCACCATGGTGCGCATGTGCCAGATAATCTTTGAGGATCTCAAGCACCTGGAAGAGGAGGCCGGTGAGGAGGCTGATGCCCTGGACCGCCAGACCAACGCCGACATGGATAGTGTCAAGATGGTGCCAGGCGCCGAAACACACCCCTCTCCGCTACCGGGTGCCTCTTCTACACCCACGGCCGTCCTGGCCTCCACCGGTGCGCTTGTGCCATCTTCCACCGAGGTCAAGAAGCCAGTGGCCGAGAAGGCAGTCCCAAGAGGACGTACCAGCTCCAGCAGCGATGGTGACGGCACCGCCACTACCGGCTCATCTGGCGACGCTGAGGAAGCACAGCCCCTTCAGAAGCAGGCCGCTGACGGTGGTTCTGTAGTCTTGGATGGTGCCAACCGTCCGTCCGTCGACACACCCACAGATGATACGGAGGAAAAGAGCATGGTCTCGACTACTGAGGACTCTGAGTCTGTCGACTTGCGACCCTACTCTCTGCCGTCTGTACGCGAGCTATTCCGCGTCCTGGTTGAGTTCCTCAACCCCAACCAGCGCAAGCAGCAGCCGGATACGATGATTGTCATGGCTCTCCGCATCATTCACGTGGCGCTCGAGGTGGCTGGCCCATCCATCGCCCGCCACCCTGCTTTGGCCTCGGTTGCCCAAGACCGCCTCTGTTGCTACCTCTTCCAGCTCGTGCGCTCCGATAACATGGCCATTCTGCAAGAGTCGCTCATTGTCGCCTCCACGCTGCTGTCTACCTGCCGCGGCGTCCTGAAGCTACAGCAGGAGCTCTACCTCTCCTACCTCATTAGCTGCCTCCACCCTGCAGTCGACATCCCTCGGGAAGCCAACATCGACCCGTCACTGTACGAAGGCATCCCACAGGCTCCGAAGCTGGTGAAGCCGCCGCCGTCGCAAGTGAGTAGCGGTCGCTCCACGCCAGTGCAAATCAAGGACCGCCAGAAGCTGGGTATGGAAGGTGGCATGCGGAAACCGGAGGCGCGCCAGGCCATGGTCGAAAACATTGGCGTCCTGGCACGGATGCCCACGTTTATGATTGAGTTGTTTGTCAACTACGACTGCGACACCGACCGCACCGACTTGTGTGAGGACATGATCGGTCTTTTGTCGCGCAACGCGCTTCCCGATTCGGCGACATGGAGCACCACCAGCGTCCCGCCCCTCTGCCTGGATGCCCTGCTGCGGTTCGTACAGTTCATGGCTATGCGCCTCGAGCTTCCGCCCGTCTACGAGGGCCTGCCAGATCCTGCCAAGCTGCGCGAATCACGGGCTCGTAAGAGAATCATTATCCGCGGCACTAACAAGTTCAATGAGAATCCCAAGGGCGGCCTGGCCCTGCTCCAGGACAAGGGCATTATTGACGATGCGACCAACGCTGTGTCTGTTGCCCGCTTCCTCAAGGGCACATCTCGTATCTCCAAGAAGATGGTGGGCGAGTTTATCTCAAAGAAGGGCAACGACGCTGTCCTGGCTGCGTTTATGGACCAGTTTGACTTCAAAGACAAGCGCGTTGACGAGGCGCTGCGAATGATGCTGGAGGCATTCCGTCTGCCGGGCGAGTCGCCTTTGATCGAACGGATTGTTACTGCCTTTACCGAAAAGTACTGCGCAGGCGAGATGCCCGAAGACGTTGCTGACAAGGATGCCGTCTATATTCTAACCTATGCCGTTATCATGCTCAACACGGACCAGCACAACCCCAATGTGTCCAAGACCCAGAAGCGCATGGCCGTCGGCGACTTTGCGCGCAATCTACGCGGCCAGAACGGCGGCAAGGACTTTGCGCCCGAGTACCTGCAGGACATTTTTGACTCGATCCAGTCCAACGAGATCATCCTGCCCGAGGAGCACGACAACAAGCATGCCTTTGACTACGCATGGCGCGAGGTTCTGAGCAAGACGGATGCGGCTGGTCCCCTCATCATCCCTAACACCAACATTTACGACGCCGACATGTTTGCGACGACATGGCGGCCCATCGTTGCCACCCTCTCCTACGTATTCATGTCCGCCACCGACGACACGGTCTTTAGCCGTGTTATCCAGGGCTTTGACGAGTGCGCGCTAATTGCGGCCAAGTACGAGAACACCGAGGCCCTTGACCAGATCGTGTACTGCCTCAGCCACATGTCCACCCTCTCACAAGTCGTGCAGTCCAACACGAACCTCAACACTGTGGTCCAGGTCGACAAGAGCAGCGTCATGGTCAGCGAGCTGGCCGTCAAGCTCGGTCGCAACTTCCGCGCCCAGCTGGCCGCTCTTGTGCTCTTCCGCGTCGTGTCGGACCACGAGCACATTTTGCGCAACAGTTGGAAACATGTCATCCGCATCTGGCTCAACCTATTTGAGAACTCGTTGATTCCGGTCTTCTCCTTTAGCGACGCTGGCGTCAATGACCTGCCAACCATTCCGCTGCAGAGCCCTGGCCAGGTGATTGACCGCGGCACCAAGCAGAATGAGAGCGGCTTCTTTTCGGCATTTACGTCTTACATATCGAGCTACGCGGCCGACGACCCGCCCGAGCCGTCGGACGAGGAGCTCGAGAGCACACTTAGTGCTATCGACTGCGTGAACTCGTGCCACGTCGACCACGTCTTTACCAACGTTTCGTACGTCCTCCTCCGTCGTTGTTTTTTATATCGCGTTGGTTCACGCTTGACATTTACTAACAATAGAAAAAAATCAGGAACCTGTCTGGCGATAGCTTGGAGGCGCTCGTGGATGCGCTCCTCGACCAGATCCCGGAGGATAATGCCGCTGGCGTCGTGATCAAGGTCAAGTCTGATAATGTCCCACCGACCTCGCCCGCCAACCCCAACAACAAGCCACCCAACACGCCTCCCTACGAGCCCAGCCCCGTCTACATTCTCGAGCTCTGCACCGTGCTGGCACTCCGCAACGAAGCGAGCGTCCAGCTCGTCGGTAAGCGCGTAGTCGACGCACTGCAGGGCATCCTGCGCGACGTGTCGCGCTTCCATCCCATCTTTATCGGCCGTGCCACGTACTACCTCTTCAGCCTCCTTCGCGCAAGCTACAACTTCGACTATGTCCGTGTTCCTATGTTGCTCCATGCCGTCTCCAGCTTTCACAAGGAGACGCTGAAGTCCACGGCCTCGGTAATCCTCAAGGGTCTCAAGCTCTGTATCGCGACGCCCGGCCCTCTTCGGAGCGAGATCATGACGTCGCCTGACTTTTGGGCCGTGCTCGGGACTTTGTCTGGCTACGAAGAATCGGCCGCGACCGTGTTTGAGATTCTGGAGAGCGGCGTCAGTGGCTCGCCGCCGGCCATTCTGGCTGACAACTACGAAGCCGCCATCATCCTGTGCAACGAGTTTGCGACGACGGCCAGCATTGGTGCAGTGGCCGAGCAGCAGCTCGACCGCAAGAACCGTCGCGTGAGCCGGCCGCCCAGACAGGAGAAGACGAGGTACGCTCTTCCCCATCCCGCCTCCCCCTCCTTGGCCCTTGTTTGGAAAGATGTGACTAACATATCCTATAGCGACAATGCGGCTGTCCAACGGGGCATCAAAGCCATCAATATTATCTACAACATGACTTCGCGCATTCCCTACTTGATGAAGCAGTCGCACTTGGAAAGCAGCGAAGGTATGAAGAACTCTTATCAAATTCTTCCTTGTTTCATGACAGTTCACTAACAAAACCAGCGTGGTCTGCATACTGGCTGCCCATATTCCAGGCGCTGACCAATCAATGCACCAATCCATGCCGTGAAGTCCGCCACCTCGCCTTCTCGTCGCTACAACGGTCCCTACTATCGCCCGAACTGACTTCCAGCGACCACCGCGAGTGGACGGCCATCTTCAGCGAGGTGCTCTTTCCGCTCATCCTCAAGCTCTTGCTGCCCGAGGTCTACTCGTCTGACCGCGATGGCATGAGTGAGACGCGCGTTCAGGCGGCGTCACTACTCTGCAAAGTGTTTTTGCAGTATCTTGTGTTGCTGTCAGCCTGGGACGGCATGCTGGATCTGTGGCTCAAGATTATTGACATTCTCGATCGCCTTATGAACAGCGGCCAAGGCGACAGTCTCGAGGAGGCTGTGCCCGAGAACCTCAAGAATGTGCTGCTGTTCATGGCGAGCAGCGGCTACCTAGTAGCGCCCAGCATCGACAAATCCAAGGAGGAGCTGTGGGTCGAGACGTGGAAGCGCATCGACCGGTTCCTACCGGACCTGAAGAGCGAACTTGCTCTCGACGGTACCAACGACAGCCAAGACGAGACGCCACCGCCGGAGGAGGCCACGGAAGGGGCTGTTGCCGATGGCGAGGAGGACGAAAAGGAAGGCGAGGATCGGAAGAACGAGAAATCCGCCGAGGTAGACGAAAAGGCAACTGAAGCGGCATAAAAAAAAATACGTTCGAACTACGTTACGACGAACTGCTTTTACGAGTGTATTATCACTTAAATATATATTTTGGGGTAAAAACATGGGAGGAGAGGAGACAAATAAAACTAACCGAAAAGTTTAATCCGTGTAATGGTATATAGATGCTCACTGAATTAGAAGTTATCAAGTTTCACTAGAAATGTGTTAAAATATTTGAATAGGGAATGCCGTCTTGTCTTGCCAGCCTCGCTAGCCAATCACAGCGCTGTAGTGCTGCGCAAGGCTCAACCACACACCAAAATCCAAGAGCCAATGCGCCAAGTGCGAAACCTTTAAATCTCCACAACCTTCACCTTGCTTCCCATTCGACAACCTTCCAAATCACATACACCAGCCATCATGTCGAGCGACGCGCCTGTAGCCACGTACGTTGTGTCATTGCACAGAAAAACTGCATCTTCTCTCCTGTTTTTGCCCTTTTTCACCGACACTCCGCAGCGTTCCTACAGCGTCTCCCGGATGCCACAATGAGGTACCAAATGCCTCTTTCGTGCTTGAACTGTGTTGGCTAACATACAACGTCCCTTTTCCCAGGGTCTACGTGCGTAACCTGGAGGAGCGCATCAAGCCAGAGCCTTTGCGCGACGCCCTCGAGGCCATCTTCTCCGAGTTTGGTACCATCATCGACATTGTTGCCAAGACGAACCTGCGCGCCAAGGGCCAGGCCTTTATTGCCTTTGACAACCCAGAGTCTGCAAAGCGCGCCGTCGAGGAAGCCCAGGGTTTTGTCCTGTTCGGCAAGCCCATTGTGCTTGCGATTGCGCGCATGCGCAGCGACGCCACTGTGCAGCAAACGGGCTCGCCGGAGGAGCTCGAGGCTCACAAGCGGCACCGAGTGGCCGAGAGGGGTAAGTCCATACGTGGCCGGGATTCTTTGTATGCACGCGTATGGCCGCTAACACACACAGATAAGAAGCTTGCTTTCGAGACCGCCGAGGCCCAGAAGCGCCAGCTCCTGCGGCCCCAAGCAGACGCACTCGGCGGCGCTGCTCCTGGTGGTGCTGCTGCGCCTGCTGCCCCGGCCCAGATCCCCGACGAGTACCTACCGCCCAACAAGACGCTCTTCGTGCAGCACCTTCCACGCGACGTCGACTCCGACCGTCTCACCGAGATCTTCAGTCGCTTCGAGGGTTTCCGCGAAGTGCGGCTGGTGCCTGGCCGTGGCCTGGCGTTCGTGGAGTACGAGGCCGAGCAGGGCGCCATTGCGGCCAAGACGAGCACAGCCGGCATGCTTCTGGGCGAGGACAGCGACGAGGGCGGCAAGAAGTCGATCAAGGTGACTTACCAGCGGCAGTAGACCAGCACGTTCTTGTTATGGCTCTGTCTTACGAGGTTTGTTATTGTCTTCATTATACCACATTTTCTTTGCTTCCCACTTTCAGCGTTCTTTGTATTGCATATGTTTCGGTCAATGGGGGTTTACACAAGGCTACAAATAGCTATTGCAAGTTTCCATTGCACTCCGGAAACTGTGCAAATACCATATGTCGAGTGAACAGAAAATAAAATAACAAAAGTCAAATGCAAAGTTTAGATCAATGATTTCCTGGCCGACTATGATATACCAAAAAGTGCAACGTTACAAATTACAACAGTGTGATGTGTGACGAAACAAAAATGCACACACACGCTATGCAAGCCCCCGTCTTCTCTGCATGCAATTATAGGTACGCATGCTTTATGCTGCCAGCCCAAGCCAGCTAGAAAATAACGTCGTCGTCACCTTCGGCCAGCAGATCCGAGGGCTCGCCGCCTTCATCATCCTTCTTGCCGCTACCAGAAGCGCTATTGGCTGCTTGCAAAGCCTCTTTCCGGGCCTTGAGCTCTTCGTCCTCGGCGGCCGTGTCACGCTGCTTCTTGCCGGCAACCTTCTTGAGTCGATAAAACTCTTCTCTGTCGAGCTCGTCCAGCTCAGAGTTGATGTCTAGGAGGTCGTGGTCAGCTTCCGGGGCCATTCTCTTAAAGGGTGCGTGAAAATAAAGGTCTCTTACATTTGATCGTATTCTCGGTACGAGGAATGATAACGTGCTCGCTGCAAAGGTTAGACAACTCTGAAAAATGGACATGTGCAGAAAATCAAGCCGGAAAACTGACATGGCGTTGACTATATACAAAGTTAGCGATTGCCTCAGAGCACACTCTACATGCATTCGTCAGGGTAAACTCACCTCTTCGGTTGACCACCTTGATGACCTCGTCCAAAATAACAAACGCGGTCTGCAGTTGTCAGCCAACACCGTAACCTCACATTCTTGTAAATGCACACCAGGATGCCTACCTGTAGACTGGCCAGTTCAACGAGAGCTTCGACGGCCCTTGCATAGGTGTCTTTAGACCGCTGCACCTGCTGGCCACCCTTGCCCAGGCCGGTCATGGCAAAGTCGTTGTTGCCCTCAGTCTGGAAGCTCTCAAACGCCGGGAGCAGCACACCGGACACGTTCTCTTGCTTGGCGCGGATGCGGAACCGTGCAGACCGCGCCGACTCCTGCACCTGGTAGCCAATGTCGCCGCCGACGGCGTACGTCACCTCAGCTAGCGAGAAGGCCGCGATCTGCATCACACGGCCCATCTTGCGCTTGGCCTCGTCAATTCGGCGGGTAATCTCTGTAAAGGGAGGGAAATGTGTTGATTAGCGATATGGACATCGAGGGAGAGTCGAAATAGCCGGCGTCGCATGATCAGACGTTATCGTTGGAACGGGACTGTCAAAATACCTCGGAATCGCCTATCAACATATGGTCAGCCTTTGTCACCAATACTGCGGCACCTGGTATCTCTCAAGTCTCTTCCTATCATCACGCACTTTGTCAGAGCCTCACTCTTGCGCTTCAGCAAGTTGTGGCCCGTCTCGGCACCCTTCAGCTTGGCCTTCATTATACCGAGCGACTGGCGGGTCGGGAAAACCGCCTCACGATCCTATCCGCCCAGTCAAGTCTTTGTCAGTTTCTTATTCCTAACGTATTTCATGGAATCGGCAGTCTTCGTCGTCATAACGTACAGCGGCTCCAGACATGATGAGCGCTTTTTGGTTGCCTGAGAGAAGTCGCTGGCTGGCACGAGATAGGACAGGGTAAACAAAGCGGACAACGAAAGCCACACGTAGGCTCCGAGTCGTATCCAATATAGTTGTTGGCTTCGCAATGTAAACGTGACAAAAGAACGGCGTGGGAGTGCGACAATGCTGAAGTTCGCAAAGTTGTTTTGTCGTCGATTTGGCTGACGAGGAGCTCCGATGTGTCTCTCCAAGCGGCCGAGTTACACAGAGAGATACCCAGTGAAAGATAGGCCTGTAGCTTGCCTGGGTCCTTTCCCTCGATTAGCTTCGGGACTGGCTTCAGGCCTTAGTCATCATCACTTCCTATTCCATTGGTTCCTGGGCTGCATTGATGTGCGCTTTCCCCTTTTGGGACACATGAACAAGGGCTGGCATTTGGGCAACAACGACGCGGGAAAAAAAAAGAAACAGGCTCCACCGGAAAACATAGACGGCAGGAGCGAAGAACGCAGACGACGACAACGGCAACAGCAACCGACAAGCCAGGACGACGAGAGTGAGGAATCGGACGAGACAAACACAAAAGTCGACTTTGCGACGATACGCACAACGAAGCGATAGCTCCGTCAGTCGATTCGCGCCCGTGCTGCCCCAAGCCAAGGGCGCATCGTCTTGCTGTCTGCTCGCGCCTCATTGGTGTGTTTTACTCGCAGCTTTGGTTTCATCCAAGCAATGGCTGCGACCGTGATGGTGTGACGACACGCTCAAATCGACTTTTCTTCGAACCCTTTTTCCCTCCACTCTCCTTCACTCTCCGCCATCCCTCCTCGGCCTCGTTCGATCCCCTTCGCCCTCTTCTCGACCTCTCCCTTTCGCCAGGGCGAATGTTAGCGTTCGTTCATATTCTCGACTCTGCCGTCCCTCCGGAGTCCCAGCCGCTCGCTTTACCACCACCCTCAAGTACATAGCCCACAATGGCAGCATCTACTACTTCAGCCGTGGCCGCCGCTCCGGGCCCAAGGCCAGACATTCATCTTCTAGTGAGTTCTCCCTTCATTGGATACCCGACTCCCTGCTGCTCGTCCGCTAACTGATGCCTAGGTCGACGCCGATGCACCCTACGAACAAGACATATACCGCAACCAAGGCACAACACGGCCATGGCTTTCTTACATTCGTCACAAGGTCCAGCATGGCACCGTTCAGGAGCAGGCTTATGTGATGGAACGGGCCTGCACACAACTACCGCGCTCCTACAAGCTGTGGAAGATGGTAAGAGTCACCGCCAGCACCATCCATTCATCGCTCACACTAACCAAATATTTTGCAGTACCTCGTCTTCCGCACAAAACACGTATCCAAGCTCAACGCCGCCACCTACGCTGCCGAGTACCGCAAGGTCAACGCGCTCTTTGAGCGTGCCATCATCCTCCTCAACAAGATGCCACGGATATGGGAGCTCTATCTCAAGTTTCTTATGCAGCAGCCGCTCGTCACATTCACACGTCGCACCTTTGACCGCGCCCTTCGCGCCCTGCCAATCACCCAACACAACCGGATATGGGCGCTCTACCGGCCCTTTGCCAACTCGGCCGGCGGCGAGACAGCGGTCCGCATCTGGCGGCGCTACATGCAGGTCCACCCGGAAGATGCCGAAGACTTTATTGAGCTCCTTACACAGTCCAGGCTCTACACCGAGGCCGTGCGCACATACATCAAGGTGCTCAACAACGCACGGTTCCGCAGCAAAAAGGCCAAGGGCCACTACGAGCTGTGGAGCGAGATGATCGACCTGCTTGTGGAGCATGCCAACGAGATCCAGACCGGCCAGGAGACGGGCATCGACGTCGAGCGCATCATCCGCAGTGGCATCGACCGGTATTCGGACCAGCGGGGCAAGCTGTGGTCGGGCCTAGCCGCGTACTGGACACGGCGAGGCAGTTTTGAGCGGGCGCGCGACATTTTTGAGGAGGCCATCACGACGGTCATGACGGTGCGCGACTTTACGCTCGTGTTCGACTCGTACGTGGAGTTTGAAGAGTCGATCATTGGCGCTCTCATGGACCTCGCGTCGACGCGTGCCGAAAAGGGCGTGGCTGACGAGGCGGCGGATTTTGACCTCGATATTCGCATGCTGCGCTTCGAGCATCTGATGGACCGGCGGCCATTCTTGCTGAACGACGTGTTGCTACGGCAGAACCCAAACAACGTGGCCGAGTGGGAGAAGCGTGTCGGGCTGTGGGGTGAGAACAAGCAGGAGGTGGTCAACACGTACACGAAAGCGATTGCGACCATCGAGCCCAAGAAGGCCGTGGGCATCTTCCACCAGCTATGGGCCAACTACGCCAAATTCTACGACCAAGGCGGCGACATCCGGAATGCCCGCGTCATCATGGAAAAGGCCGTCAAGGTGCCGTTCCGGTCGGTGGCCGAGCTGGCCGACATGTGGATCGAGTGGGCGGAGATGGAGCTGCGCAACGAGAATTTCGACGACGCGGTGCGCGTTATGGCCAAGGCGGTACAGGCGCCGAAGCGCTCGACCGTGGACTACTTTGACGAGACGCTGTCGCCACAGCAGCGGGTGCACAAGAGCTGGAAGCTGTGGAGCTTTTACGTCGACCTTGTCGAGAGCGTCAGCTCTCTTGAGGAGACCAAGAAGGTGTACGAGCGCATCTTTGAGCTACGGATCGCGACGCCACAGACGGTGGTCAACTATGCGAACCTGCTGGAGGAGCATGAATATTTTGAGGATTGCTTCAAGATCTTTGAGCGCGGCCTCGACCTGTTCAGCTACCCGGTGGCCTTTGAGCTGTGGAATCTGTACTTGACCAAGGCGGTAGACCGCAAGATTGGCATCGAGCGGCTGCGCGATCTGTTTGAGCAGGCCATTGAGGGATGCCCGCCGCGGTTCGCCAAGGTGATCTATCTCATGTACGGCAATCTCGAGGAAGAGCGCGGCCTAGCACGGCACGCGATGCGCATCTACGAGCGGGCAACGCGGGCGGTGTCGGACGAGGACCGAGCCGACATGTTCAACTTTTACATTACCAAGTCGGCGTCCAACTTTGGCATGGCGTCGACGCGGCCCATCTACGAGCGCGCCATCTCGACACTGCCAGACGCTGAGGCGCGCGACATGTGCCTCAAGTTTGCTGACATGGAAAAGCGGCTCGGCGAGATTGACCGGGCGCGGGCGATTTACGGACACGCGTCGCAGTTCTGCGACCCGCGGACGAACCCCGACTTTTGGGCCAAATGGCACGGGTTCGAGGTGCAGCACGGCAACGAGGACACGTTCAAGGAGATGCTGCGGATCAAACGCAGCGTGCAGGCGCAGTACAACACCGACGTCAACTTTGTGGCGTCGCAGGCGCTGGCCAAGAGCCAGCAGCAGCGCCAGGCGGCCGCGGTCGCCGCTGCCAACGGCGAGCACGCCGATGGCAGCGAAAACGGTGACGCGGAGGGTGAGAGGGCCGACGCCATGGCAGCACTCGAGCGGCAGGCGCGTGCGCCTGTGGGTTTCGTGGCGGCCAGTGACGCGCCTATTGTGTCGTCCGCCGCCGCGGCAGTGCCCCAACCGGTGGCCAACCCGGATGCCATTAACATCGACATGGACGATGATGACGACGAATAGGGAGTGTAACGGTGTCTCATTATCTGTTTCCCCCCCCTTTCTATCTACTACTTCCTGCTTTTATATGGCTCTAAGATTTCAAGCTTTCTCTATCGCTTCGTTTCCGGAGCTCATGTTCACTTTGGTTCTTTTCATTTTCCTTTGTGTTTTACTATCAATTGTCATTTCAATTGTCTTTTCTTCTTCCTATTTTCACTGGTCAAACGAAAAACGGCACATCTTCTCTACTTGTTGGATGGGTTTTTTACATGTCAAATGTTTATAGTTTTTACAGTTGGTGTGGTTGGCGTCTCTGCTTTGAGGAGTTTGCTCGAGTTCATCTCTGCGACTTTCTACGTCTTTTGTTTTATCAAATCGGTTTGCCATTTTCAACACCCTTTGGATGTAGCAGATATGGGCGATTAGCTAAGAGAAATACAAAGAAAAACAACGCAAACAGTAGTGATATGAGAGTCGTATGAAGTAAAGATCAATTGAATGATAAACCATTGCCGATGTATCGCCAGACTAGCTAACAAGAACGCCAACCCTCCTGCTGCTGCCAGCGTCCTCTGTACGAAGACGGGCATATCACAGGTCAAAAGAGACTAAACTAACAATATCATAACTCGTCTTTTTTATTCGTTTTCCTTCTTTTTCTTGTCTCGTTTGCTTCCCCCCCATCTCACTTGAGCTTGTTATAGCCCAGCTCAGCATGCTTGGCGTGGAACTTGGCAGCATAGTTACTGTCGACATGGCCGTCGCGGGAACCCTGTGTCGAGTATATCGAGCCCTTGCGCTTCTGGAAACGGCTCGGGGGCACTTTGGACGCGTCCCACTCGTCGCTGTGCCGGCGGTCCCACTGGCCGCCGGCAGCATTGTTGGAACTGTTGCCAGTCAGGCCCATGCCGTCCATATTGGCTACGGTCCCGACTGGGGCCTCGTCGGTGGCAGCGGTGTAAGTAATGGTGGGTGGCGAGTAGGCGTCGCCACCAGCCGAGCCGACGGAGCCGCTGGTCATCTGGAAAGCGCGGTCCGCGTCCAGGTTCGTGTGGTTCGACGGGCCGGCATCGGGCCCGATGTTGATTGCGTTTGTTTGGGAGTTGGGGGCAGCCATGATGCAAACGGGAACGGGGAGTTTGATGGGAGGATGATAAAAATGAATCGCCAAGACGGAATCGTCGAGACGGTTGTGCTGCCGGTCAATAGGACGTTGATATCGAGATGGGGTGGGGGATGATGTCTGATATGATGCCGGAATCTGATGAAAACTTTAAAAAAGACACAATCTGAAACAGAGAAATTGTATAGGATACGTAAAAACGAAGAAAAGAAAGAGGCAATAGGGACAGGCGGCGGTCAGCCGACCTCTTTATACTATGAGGCTATGTTAACTACGCGGATCTGAGCTGAACGGACCATACCTCACACAAAAGAACGGCACACAGTCATTGGTGGCCAAGGCTTTGACTTTGTCCAGTTGCTGCCTCATGGACGAGCCAAATGGTATACCAACGAATCAAAATAAATACTTAAAGCTTAACAGGAAAGTCGTGACAAAAGGGACAGTCCAGAGCAGGCAGGGATCAGCTAACAGCTAATTCATGGCCGTCATTCTGTAACTATCGAGCTGGTCTCGTGCCAATCAGTCGGCTTTCCCTTGTTCTCCTTGTTTCGTTTCCCGTCTCTGCTGCCCGAATTTAGTTTGCCTTGTACTGATAGGGGGTGTGAGTAGCCCAAGAAAGGAGCATTGGAGACAACATACGATATGCGGCAGCATACAGTCGGGAGGTGGCAAAAACGACGAAAGCAGTTAAGAAGAGGGGATCCTGGTCGAAGCGGAATGTACGCAAACACAGTGAAAAAAAGGAAGAGGGTGTTGAGAGGACACAAGGGAGGACGAGGGGGCCGTCCCCATTGGGTTCTTTGTTTTGGCTAGGCCATCTCTCACTCTTTTCCCTCCTCATGTTGCTCACACCCGCAGATGCGCCTAACCACTCCAAACTACCCCCTCCCCTTCTCTTTGTGGCCATAGCTGCTCATGAACCAGGTAGCTCTGCAGCTCTTTTTCACTTTTGATGCACGCCACAGCCCAGGTCCGCGTCTGGTTTATCCTAGGTCTCACCTGCAGGTCTTTCCTTTCCGGGGACCAATAAGAGAATATTCTTGCAGATTGCTTGTAAAGGTCGCTCGGTTGTAACACGTCGTATGCCCGCCCTTGTAGCTCTGTCTTATCATTACCAGACTAGGGTTGGGATCTCGTTGGCATTTGGTTCGTAGCTCGTTCTGACCTCATTGAAATGTGACGTAAAAAGCCCACTCGTAGTGATTTGCATGATTCTTTGCGCCACATAGCGCCGTATCTTCTTTCTATTCACGTAATATGTGCCTGTCGAGCCTGTGTTGCCTCGCGCGTTTCATCGTTTCTTTCATTCTGTCACTTCCTCGGTAGCTGTCTCATTGCAAACGCGGGTGGAATTACGTCATAATACAAGACCCGCTTTGTACATCATCACTATCATGGCAAAACACAATGTTGCAACCCCCAGGTCGTTTCGCAAATTGGCATCTTTGGACAGAATTACGCATCGTTCCGCGTATACACAGACGTCGAGGCTGTGCATAGGCTTGTCATTATATCGCAGAAGAAATGGGAGGCGGATCCTTTGAAAGGAGGCGAAAGATGCGCGGCATTGTCTCTTGGCATCTCGTCCAGGTGCCCGTTTTCTTTGGAGACCGCATTTAGGGACAGATCTAGACGGGGCGAACGCCACTAACGTACACCCAGCAACTCGCTAAATGGTTGCTAATGTCACTTGACAGGCCCAGGTGGTCTCGGGGGGGTATGTATATATTCATTGCGTAAAATGGTCCTCTGTCGCGCTCAATTATCGGCTCTTTGTTACTGCCTACAGATTGCCAAACAACAACCCAGCGATTTCGGAACGGCGCCGTGATTTACCAAATATGGAAAATGTGAAGGGCAAAAGGGAGGGCACGGTCGTTACCGCTGGATGTTAGTCGAGACATAGTTCATTTCTACAATTCCTAAAACAAAGATGAAGTAAGACATGCCAAAAGCCTTAGAGACAAAGTCTGTCATTGGTCATCAATACCTGTTCTCCGTTACTTGTAGACTTTCGCCCAGGCGTTGGGCCTGTGTGATTTACACCAACCAACTTTGTGTTTTTGCCTTTTGTGCTCAAATGCGTGACCAGACTCGATTGATCGATTGATCTCCTGCGGACGATGTCTACAGCAACGCGAGATCTTTCGCAGAGCGGGCGGGGACAAAATTGGCAATAACGTCGTTGCTGGGCGAAATGCTTGGCTGCCGAGATGATTCGTCATTTTGCCTCCATGACACGAAAACACAGTGCAAAAGCCGAAGCTATACAGACTTAAACTATGATAATCTGCGAATGGCGGCCTAAGGTTTGGGCGAGAGGACTTGGGGGGCTGTGCTGTGTAAGAAAGACAAGATCAAGTATTAGACTGCAGCAGAAATGTGAGAATGTATGAAGGAAGATGGACGACCACCGGGCAACACTCTGGGCAATGGAGGATCAAAGAGGCCGCCCAGCTCATTTGGCAGGCTAATCTTGAATTCTCGTCCTGGTGATGTGGTTTTTATTTGGTTTTCTCATTTTTGATGCTATTTCGCTCATACTTTCGTGAAGCTGTCCAGTTTTTGTTGAAATAAATCCCGAAGCAAAATCCAGATTTCTAACAAAGTCGAAAGAAAATGGAAACAATAATAATAATAATAATAATAATAATAAAGTGGCCCCCCCCCGCGGAAAATATATTTGTACTGATAAAAATATATTAAAAATCAAATAAAATGATATAAAATACACATAATATACCGCGTATCGAGGAACGCAAAAGTACCAACCAACCACGACTGCAACCTACTCACCTGTGTTTTGCTTCTAAAACATTGCTACCAATAGCGGGATGCAGTTGCTTGGCTGCATTGCGCAGTTACGTCGTTGCTGCTCTATGGGTTACACAGCCTCCCACTATTCTGTATTGCGGCAAGAACAAAGTGCAGCAAAGATGTGGATGGCTAACAACGGCGACAGCCGCAATCGGCAACCGCACTTGCATGCTGGGCATCCGCACCCGTCGCACCTTTGTCCGCTTACTTTGACTCTGCACAGCGTCCGCTGGCCACCATGACTACGCTCGGTCACATGGGACAGGTGCATTCGACTGACCCCAATAGGGCCCCGTTATGCCTCAGCGTGTTCTCAAATGTTCCGATAACTGCCTTGGCAGACGTGACTCTACCGCCCGATCCCCCGACATCCCCAACTGTTGGGCGGCCCTTCGAGTCGCTTCTTGGACACCGTGTTTCGTGGACAGAGGTAGGCTGTTAAGGCTCTTCGGGAAAGACCAGCGTAATTACACAATGAAACTCTAAATAACGGGCACGCCGCGGTGCCCCCATGCCCGTTCTCTCGCGGCGAGAACTTGATACAGTCATCCTTCGGCATATGAAATCCCACGATACGCAAAACCTATGTGTATCACGTTGAGATAAATCTTCAAAAAAGAGGAAAAAGGCTAGACACTAACGAAAACAGAAGCAGTGACGGGCCATTGCTGTCCAATCTGTTAGATTGTTTGACAATGTGGACTAGCAACGAGGGACAGCCAATCTAGAAAATAGCAGTATGGCTCTTAACGGCAACGAAACAAAACATGAAACGCTCGACAAGGAAATGAGCAAGTGATAGCTAGGTTGCCTTTAATAAAGTGGGAGGCTATGTCATGTAAATATAAACATCATTAAAGATAAGAAGCGAAAATAAGAATGAAGAGTGTGCGACGGGTATTTACAGCTTCTGAAAAAGTATGACTGCCTGTCCCACAAGGCTGAACAAGGCTGAAACGGCCCAACGGTTCGTCCCAGTAATTGTCACGTGCAGGCCCAAAACGTGTCGAAAGCAAGCAGTATAGTGGGGTTGGCGCCAAAATTGGGGCGATTTTGGAGTCATAAAAAAAAGTTGATAGTTGCAAAACGGATTCTGCCAACAGCCAATCCAATAACAACAAAACGACAAACGACAAACAGCAAACAACACAGCCACGACGATACCCAGGCTACACCCTGGCTCGATTGACTCATGCTATGGTCTGCTTGTCGACCTAATTTGTGTCTGACTCTGCGCGGGAGGAGTGCGGCGGAAACTTTCCCTTTTCCTCGTCAACCTCGGCACCTTGCATCTCGATATCTTGTGTTCTCGGCCAGCTCTATGAAGAGAAAGCTGGCCGACAACGACGACAATCGAGCAACAGAATACCCTGCCTCTCCGAGCCCAAGCCAAAGCATCGCCAAAAAGCGGAGGCAGCGCACCCGAGCCATGGCGACGCCAGCGACCACCACCCTCCGGCTGACCGACCAGGAACTGCGGCTCAAGAACCTGCTGCTCGATGTGGCTGCCTTTGTCAACAAGAATAGAAATCGCAGCGCGCAACAACCACCAGAACCGCTCGTCCTGCGCTGGGCCGGCGGCTGGGTCCGCGACAAGTTGTTGGGCCAGGCCAGTCACGACATCGACACGGCCATCAACTCTATGACCGGCTTCGCCTTTGCACGCCAGATGCAGGCCTTTTGTGCCGACCCCGACAATACCGAGCGCCATGGCATGGCCGCCAGCGACCTAGGGAGCGTCCACAAGGTCGAAGCCAACCCGGACAAGTCCAAGCACCTCGAGACGGCCACCGTGCGCATTTTCGGCATGGACATTGATTTTGTCAACTTGCGCAGGGAGACGTATGCCGCCGACAGCCGCAACCCGCAGATGGAGTTTGGCACAGCCGAGGAGGACGCACTGCGCCGCGACGCCACGGTGAATGCGCTCTTTTACAACCTGTCCACGGGTCTGGTGGAAGACTTCACGGGCGGCCTGGCCGACATGGCCGCTCAGCGTATCCAGACACCACTCGAGCCGCTGCAGACGTTTACCGACGACCCGCTGCGCGTGCTGCGGCTCGTGCGCTTTGCGAGCCGTCTGCAGTTTACCATTGACCCGGCCGTCGAGGCCGTCATGGCGGACCCGCGCGTGCTTGACGCGCTGCGGCTCAAGATCAGCCGTGAGCGTGTGGGCATTGAGGTGGAAAAGATGCTCAAGGGCCAGCATCCGCGCGACGCTCTCGCCCTGATCGATCGGCTGGGACTGTACCACGCCATCTTCACCGACCTGGTGGCCGGGACAGACGCGAGCGGGGCCGCCACGACAACACCGGCAACAGCACCAGAACCCACAGAACCAGAACGGCCCAATCTTGGGGGCTGGGCGACTGTCTACGAGTACCTGCACGTCCTCGCCGAAACTCAGACGCCAGGGTCGATCTATGACGTGCTCGTGCACACCGAGGAAGCACAGTATTTTGCCTGGGTCCTGGCCGCCGTTGTGCCGTGGGGTCAGATCGCACCGCCGCCCACTCCTCCACCTCCTCCTTCACCACCACCACCGACGAATGGAAAGACCAAGAACAAGGGCAACGCCGGCAACCTCCACAGCAAGCCCCCGCCGCCGCCCATTGTGCTTGCTTTACGGGAAGGCATCCGCGCCCCCAACAAGCTGAGCGACGTTGTGCATGGTGGTTACCGCCACCGCGACGAGGTCCTGGCGCTCAAGCAGTTTGTTCTGGACCACAAGGAGCCGGAGATCCACGAGCGCGACCGGTTCGGCATGGCCATCCGCAGCTGGGAGGCCCGGGGCAGCAACTGGCGCCTGCAGGTGCTGTACGCTCTGCTGTGGGAGGTGCTGCTGCTCGCACAGACGACGACGTCCAAGGACGCCCCGCCCAGCCAAGCCCAGCTCGACAGCCTCATGCGGGACTGGCAGACGTTTCTGGACCACCTCGAGACGCTCGACGTACTCGACGCGCCGCACATTAAGCGCTTGCTGGACGGTAAGCAGGTGGCCGCGGCGCTGGGGATCAAGCCGGGAAAGTGGATGACGGCCGCCATGGACATTTGCATGGCCTGGCAGCTGCGCAACCCACAGGAGACGGACCCGGCAGGCGCTCTCGAGGAGGTGCGACGGCGCAAGGACGAGGTGGGCATCAGCGACCTTTTGGAGTAGGCTGTTTAGTGATGGCCCGTATTTCATGATACCCTCATAAGGATAATAGTAAAACGAATGTAAAAATATACCAAAACTTGCTCATCGCAACAACTGTTCTCAAGCTTCCCTATGACCCATGGCTTCTTTAAAATGTTTTGTTCTTTTTTTCTATACAGTCTAAATTTTGTTTCATATGTACATTTTGGGCTTTTTTTCTTTTTTTTTTTTTTGGTTTTTCTTTCTTTCGTCTCGGCATTATTTGAACTTGGAAAAGACCAGACTGGCATTTGTTCCGCCAAAGCCAAAGCTGTTGGTGAGGGCGACGTCGACCTTTTTTTCTTGGGCCTTTTCGCGAACAAAGTTAAAGTTGGGGCCCACGTCGGGGGTGGTGAGGTTGAGTGTTGGTGGGACAATGTTCTACACAAGTTAGAGAGAGAGACACACACACCAGTTTGCAGTTTGTAATCAACACCAAGTACGTACATCGGTAATGGAGAGGACGGTGAAGAGGGCCTCGAGGGCACCAGCCGCGCCCAGTAAATGGCCCACAGCGCCTTTTGTGCTGCTGGTGGTAATGGCCGACTCGTCCGTCACACCGTCGTCGGCCATCAGCGTGCGGATCGCCGCCGCCTCCGCACGGTCGCCGATCACCGTGCCGGTAGCATGGGCATTGATGTAGTCGACATCGCGCGGCCGCAGGCCGGCATTCTTGAGCGCCGCACGCATCGCCCGCTGTGCACCCACGCCGTGGGGGTGTGGTGCCGTCATGTGAAACGCGTCGCCGCTGCAGCCATAGCCACGCAGCTCGGCCAGGATGGGCGCGCCGCGTGCCAGCGCATGCTCGAGCTCTTCCAACAGCAGCACAGCAGCGCCCTCCGCCACGACAAAGCCTGACCGCTCACGGTCAAACGGCCGTGAACATTTGGTGGGGTCGTCCGAGACGGGGTCGGCCAGGGATCGTGACCGGCCAAACCCAGCAAACGTTAGCGGGTGGATGCAGGCCTCGGCGCCGCCGGCCACCATGACGTCGGCGTCGCCCAGGGCAATAAAGCGTGCGGCGTCGCCAATGGCGTGGGCGCCGGTGGTGCAGGCGGTCGACGCGGAGTGGTTGGGACCCTGGAAGTTGTGGCGCATGGCGACGTGGCCGGCGGCCATGTTGATGAGGATGCGCGGCACAAAGAGCGGCGACACGCGCTTGTAGCCGCTGTGATGCAGATCCAGGCTGGTCTCGTAGATGGCCTCGAGGTTGCCGACGCCGCTGCCGATGCACACGCCCGTGCGTGCCTCGGGGCTGTCGTCGGGCGCATACTCGGTGCGGGCGGCCGCATCCTTCCGTGCCGCCGTCGCCACGGCCTCGGGACCTGGCCATTTTGCCTGGGCCAGCGCCATGTCCGTCGCGGCCATGGCAAACTGCGTAAAGCGCGACATGCGGCGCTGCTCGGCCACGTCCACCCAGTCGTCCGGGTTCCACTGGCCTCGCGACCTGCTCTTGCCGTCGGGCACGGCGCCCGCTATGGTGCTCGGCAGACGCTCCCACTGCTCAATGGGCGCGCGGTCGGCGACGCTGGTAATTCCCGACTCGCCTGCCACCAGCCGTTTCCATGCAAAGCGCGCCCCCACGCCCAGCGGCGTAACGGCGCCGAGGCCCGTGACCACGACCCGCCTGAGCATGTCGGCGAGCGTGTCAATACAAGGTGACGCCGGTGAAGGGGACCCACAAGGAACAAAGACAGAAGAAAAGAAAGGAAAATGAAATAGAAAATCACACCCAACAAACCATTTCGTTCTGGTGTCTTTCGTTTCCGGCTGCTGCTTTTGCTTCTGGGAAGAGTTGAAAATGGTTGCCCATGCTGCTAAGCCGCTGAGGATGCTCTTAGCCGAACGGTCGCGACCTTTTGTCGTGTTAGCTCGAATCATACCGAGGCGCATGGGCGTCATTGGTGCATTGCAGGCCGAGAAGGCGGTCCCGATAGGTACGACGTAATACAGTGTCCGTACAGTGTCGTGCTGGTCTGCCGGCAACTGGTATCGCGTTTGGAAAGAGCACGCGCACTAAGCCCCAGGCACACTAGCGTGCAACTGTCCTCAGAGACACCTTCCACGGGAAGGCGCGAATGGTGGGGACCCCTGATTGTGTGAACGGATTAGGCTCTATTGAGCATCTGGAACGGACAGCTTTCGCCGCGGCGAACATCATCAACTCGGCGACGAGGCAGCATTGGCCAACAAACGACGGCCATCCACGGCCAGTACTGCAGCTCTGCCTCTTTTCTGTTGTCTGGTATGCAATACGGTCTTATCAGAAACCTGCGCCCCAAGAGCAGGCCAAATCGGCACAGCATATTGCGGCAGCAAACTCGAAACGCAAAACATAGCAGGCCACTTAGCAGAACGCTTGGCTTGGTGAGAAGCACTCGTCGTTTGTCGCTCGATACAGACATCATCCGTCTCCAAGACCAAGGAACTTCAGCTCTCATTTGCCGCTTCCGGTGACGCCTAGCCCATCCCTTGGTGGCACTTGTTCGCCTTATCTCAGGGAAGCTTGCTGGCAGACAGCCGTCTTTCATTCTGCACCTCTCACTCTCATATCTCACATCTCATACTCGTCCCTCACGCTCATCACTCCATCGCCGTCCTTCGCCGGGCATATCAGCGGAGACTTAGGAATATCAATTTGTGGGCAACAAGAACAACCTCCACTGTTTCTAGAAAAGAGCCGCTTTATTTTATTCTCTCTTCCCTCCCCTCTACTTCGTCGTTGCTCCACGGTTGGCTCCGCCGCAGCATTGTTTCATCAGAGGCACATCTGCCGAGCCCCTGGGACACGACAGCAGCACGCGAGCAGAACGACATTCAGTGTCGTCACACTCACCAAGTTGCCAGAATCACACAATTTTTCAATTGCGATCCAGCATATCTATATCCAGAACATCCCATCTTGTGGAACACCATCCACCTTATCGGCCGACCCCTGACCTGCCGATTTGCCATTTACCGGCTGTCTGGTTGGCTTTGCCTGAGTCTGTCCGTTGATCCTCGTCTGACGACGTTCTCTTATCACTCTGTCGACAGTGTGCCCCCCTGCCGTCCATCTCCGGGTTTATGCTCGATCGCATCTAGACACCCACCATTCAAGATCATTCGCAAAGCAACCACTCTTCTGTTCCGTCCTCCGTGTTTCGTCTTTCCTTCTAGTCTCCCATCTCCCACCAGTCTCTCGCATTGCACTTATCAGGATCACGAGATCGTTTCTTCGGCCCTTGTCGTGTCCCCCATCTTGGTCGATTTGTGTTTTCCCGCATATCGTGTGGCGTTTTCACATCCGTTTTGAGTTTGAACCTTGAGCCTTGAAGTCTTGCCCAAAGAGGAAGCCGGGACGAATCTGCGTACAGAGCCTTATCTCGGAGCTGCCAACGTGTCCCGTCCATTACATTGTCTTCTCTCCATCTTCTACCTCGGACTGTGTATCCTGGACTACGGTGCTGCTTCATATGCATTTGGGTGATCGACGCTCTTGTGCTTTAGCCTGCCCAGCAGGAGGCAAGTTGTAGAGAGAGAGAGAGAGAGAGAGAGAGAGAGGCAGTGATTGACACAGAAACTGCACTCACAAGCGACCACCCACATATATAGGACCCTCCATGCTTGTTGCATCGTTGCTACCGGCTTTGCTTTGTTGTTGATTGTTTTGCCTGCCATATCACCACCGAGACTACCGAGACCACCGGCACAGTCACCGGCGCCATCACCAGCATGGCCGATGATCTGATCTCTGTCACGGAAAAGGCGTCTGGCACGCCGGCAGGCAACGTGGTAAATAACAATAGCAATCACACAAACAATGGCACCAACGCACAAGCATCGAGCGGTCGAGAGACGGCAGGGTCAAAGGGCTCTTCCTCGTCCTCTTCCTCTTCCAAAAAGCAGGAAACGGACGACGAAATCAAAAAGTTGAGCCCTGTCGACGACCTGAAGCACCGTCTCTCCATGTGGGGTGAGTCTGCTGCCACCAAGGCGCGAGAGGCCTTGTATTATTCCCCAGACGAGGATGAGGACCTTGGAGGTGCGCACGAAGAACAAGAATACGAACTTCTCTTAGATCCAAACCTGCCGGAAGAGTACATCCCGTCCTTCCGCGATCCCGAGCGCGACTCGGCCAGCTTCGACGACAACGACACCCTCGTGTCCAAAGGTAAGGGCAAGCGGAAGAAGACGAAAGCTAAGACCACCGCCAACGGCGCCAGTGGCAGCGGCAGCGGAAGCAGCCTTGTCGAAGACGACGACGACGACGATGACGACGAAGAGGTCGAGGACTCGCCATATCCCGAGGTGCGTGCCGCCGTCCGCAACTACGACGAGGACCTGCCCTGCAACACAGTGCGCGCTTGGGTCATCGGCTTGACGCTGGTTGTGGTCGGCGCCTCCATGAACACGCTCTTTTCCCTGCGCCAGCCGTCCATCAGCATCGGCACCCTCGTGGCCCAGATCATTGCTTGGCCCATGGGCCACGCCTGGGCCCGCGTCATGCCACGCCGCCGCTTCAACACGTTCGGCCTGCGCTGGTCCCTCAACCCGGGACCCTTCAATGTCAAGGAGCACTCCATTATTGTCGTCATGGCCGGCGTGTCCTTCACCGTCGCCTACGCCACAGACATTGTCCTCGCCCAGCTCGTCTTCTACAAGCAAGACTTTGGCATCGTTTTCCAGCTGCTCATGGTCGTGTCCTCGCAGTCCATTGGCTACGGCATCGCCGGCATGATGCGCCGCTTCTTGGTCTACCCGGCCGCCATGATCTGGCCCGGCAACCTTGTTTCTGTCACGCTGATGAACGCCATGTACGAGGCCGCGCCCCGGCCGGACCCCACGATCATCGGTGGCCGCATGCCGCGCTACCGCTGGTTTGCCTACGTGACGCTCGGCGCGTTCCTGTACTATTTCATCCCGGGCTACCTCGCCCAGTTCCTCAGCGTGTTGGCCATCCCGACGTTCCTCGCGCCCGACAGCCCCATTGTCAACCAGCTCTTTGGCGGATCCACAGGGTTGTCGCTGCTGCCCCTGACCCTCGACTGGACGCAGATTGCTGGCTTCGTCGGCTCGCCCTTGATTCCGCCATGGCACGCCATTGCCAACACGCTCATCGGCGTCGTAACCTTTTTCATCGTTACCACCTCGATTCTGCACTACACCAACACGTGGTACGGCTTCTTCTTGCCCATGAGCGACTCGGGGACGTACGACAACACGGGGGTGCCGTACAACGTGTCGCGCGTGTTGACGCCCGAGTTCACGCTCGACGAGGCCGCCTACAAGGCGTACTCGCCACTGTTTCTGAGCACCACCTTTGCCATGTCCTACGGCCTCT
This sequence comes from Sporothrix globosa, assembly GCA_001630435.1. Taxonomy (NCBI): domain Eukaryota; kingdom Fungi; phylum Ascomycota; class Sordariomycetes; order Ophiostomatales; family Ophiostomataceae; genus Sporothrix; species Sporothrix globosa. The sequence goes on from LVYW01000004.1 coordinate 3,727,874, forward strand.
CGTTTGCCGCCATCACCTCGCTCATCGTCTACACGTACCTGCACCACAGCCGCACCATTTGGCAGCAGTACCGCAACAGCACCACCGAGAAGCCCGACATCCACATGAAGCTGATGCGCAAGTACAAGGAGGCCCCGGGCTGGTGGTACATGGTGCTCTTTGCCATCACGCTGGCACTTGGCTTCCTCACGATCCTGGCCTACCCGACCAACCTGGCCTGGTGGGCGTTTTTGCTGGCCGTCTTTATCGCCTTTGCCTTCTCGCTGCCGATTGGCATTATCCAGGCCGTCACCAACAACCAGATCGGCCTCAACGTGCTTACCGAGTTCATCTTTGGCTACATCCAGCCGGGCCGCCCGCTGGCCCTCATGCTCTTCAAGACGTACGGGTACATCACCATGGCCCAGGCCCTGAGCTTTGTCGGCGACCTCAAGTTTGGCCACTACATGAAGATCCCGCCACGCACCATGTTCATGGCCCAGGTCGTCGCGTCCACCTTTGCCTGCTTCATCCAGATTGCCGTCCTCAACTTTGCCCTCGGCAACATTGACGGCATCTGCGAGCGCGACCAGCCCGAGCACTTTTCCTGTCCTGGCGGGCGCGTCTTTTTTTCCGCGTCCGTCATTTGGGGCCTGCTCGGCCCGGCCCGCATGTTCTCGCCCGGCCAGATCTACTCGGGCCTCTTTCTCTTTTTCGGCCTCGGCGCCATCGTCCCCGTCATCATTTACTTTGCGGCCCGCCGCTGGCCCAAGTCGCCCCTCAAGTTCTTAATGGCCCCGCTCATCTTTGGCGGCTCCGGCGCCATCCCGCCCGCCTCGCCGCTCAACTACCTGAGCTGGGGCGTCGTCGGCTTCGTCTTCCAGTACTGGGTGCGCAAGCGCCACTTTTCCTGGTGGAGTCGCCTGAACTACCTGACATCGTCCGGTCTGGATCTCGGCTTGGCCCTGAGCACGCTCGTCATATTTTTTGCCTTTACACTCAACAACATTGACCCGCCGTCCTGGTGGGGCAACAACATCGTCACAAGCACAATGGATTTCCAGGACACGGCCATTCAGGTGGTCCTACCACCTGGGCAGACCTTTGGGCCGGCGACATGGTAGTCCTTGGGGATTTAGTTTTGATTAATTTTTGGTTGTTACTTGGGTTTATGATGCCGGCGTCGGAGTTGCTGGGATTGTATTACAGTCGTGTTGTTGTGACGTTTGCATATTGGATGAGCTAACGTTTCTGTAAGAAGCAAACCAGTTGTATACTACATGGCGGGCGGTTTCTTCTCTTTACCATTTTATAATGCCACTTCTTTCATAATCACAGTTCACCCACCAATTTCTGTCCATCAGAACTTGTATTGTGTTGGCCAATGATGCATTATGATGTACCATATAACATAAAGAATAAGCTGGCGTCAATTGCCGTCCGAGGACAGCATGGAGGTAAATTGAAAGCAAAAATGGTGACAGTGAAAGATCATAACATCGTAAATATAAAAATGCATCAGCATCGGAGAGATCGGCAACCTATCCAAAATCTGTCGTCGCATAGAGTGGCACATTAAGGGACGCGGCCAGGTTACCGTGACCATGCACTCCAGACATCCCAAGCCCTGCACTGCCAACGGTGCTGGACAACGGTGCCATGCCGTAGGGCGAGTACATGGGCGGGAGCGGCATCGGTGCATCGTGTGTGGCCACCGGTGCATGCTTCATGTCTATGTCTCTACTCCCCTGCCCCGGTTCCTCCCCATCCCGACCTCGCGTCGCGTCGCCATATGCCGACAGATCAGTGCCATCACCTTGTTGCTGTGCCGTCCGCACAAAGTTCATTGTGTTTGGAACAGCTCCAGTACCCAGCTCTGTTAGGTTCAAGCCGACACTAGTCATCCCAACTGCAGCGTCCGTTGTCCCGTCGGCCTCGACGACTTGGCCCACCGGGTTAGACCAGTTCCAGAGAATGTCAAAGTCGAAACCTTCGCCATCCGTCTCGATCGAGTCGGTGCCGTCGTGGTCTCCGTTGGATGCATTGGCATCCTTAGACTGGAAAGCCTCCGGTCCGAGCCCTTCACCGCCCGTGCCACCAACAATATTCACAGAATGCTGGTGCTGGTTCTGGTGTTGATGTGGATGTTGTGTGCTCGTACTGTGCTGATGCTGCGGCTGTGTTTGATACTGAGGCGAAAAGTCGGACGGTGGTACTGCCACTGACATGGCAAATGGGGGCGGAAGGAGGAGGGAATTTGTAGCCGATGCACCTTCATTGCTTTCTCCGCTGTAGAGAACACCACGGTGTTGAGCAGAACCCGCGGACGTGGCCGGCATTGAGGTCGGCATACCCACATTTTGTACGTCCAAGAGGCCTGGTTGCTGATGTTGTTCGATGCTGCCTTGACTGTGCGTGGCGAATCCCGTATCTACATGGATAAAGTCTGCCGATGGAGCCATAAGTTGAGACGATCCTGCTCCAGTTCCTGCATCTGCAGGAGGTTGTGCCAGCTGACTGCTTGGCATCTGAAGAGTCCTGTTGCCCTGCACGCCCCTGAAGGGGACTGCCCCTCCGCCAGCCGCTGCATGCGTGGGCTGCAAGACGAAAAATGTGTCAATGGGGTCTGTCGTCCCAGGAACGAAGTCTCTAGGGAACTCGAAACGAAACATGCGGTTCTTGTCACGGGCATGCTGCTCGCTGATTGTAGGGTCGTCATTGGTGGTATCGGCGGTGTTGGGCTCTGCTGCGTGCTTGTTAACGGCTTCCCGCAGGGCATCCAGAATCCACGCGAGACGTTGTGCCTGGGGGTCACTAGTAGAGAAGACCGTCATGACGCGCAAGGCGAGATCGATGTGTTCGTCGTACGTGGAATTGTGGAACATGGCAATGAACTCGTTGGCCATGATGAGCAGTGTTGCCGTGAACAGAAAGTGCCTTGTTTGGAGTGAGAAGAATAAACATGAATGTGACGAAATTTTCAAAACAAACGGACGTTCACACTTACATGATAAAGGGATCTCGCTGAGGGAGGTACTTTGTAGTGAGAGCCTGGCCGACCATGGCAATGGTATGGTAGGATGCGGTGACACAGTTCTCGGCAAACCGTTCAGTGCGGGTGCGTAAGGTAGGCGAGAATCGGCCGGAGCTGCCATAGCCAGCCGGTCGGCTGGTACCGCTGAGCCGACCGATACTACTATGACTGCCGGGTTTGTTGAGGGCGCCGAAAAAGTTGCCAAGGCTGCCAGGGCTGGCATGGTTGCGGCGATCGGCTTGGATCAGGAAGAGGAAGAAGGGGCGTGTCAATAGGATGACAGCATGGCAGTAAAAGAGGTTGGTGCGCAGGATGGCAATGCTCTCTGCTTGAGGCATGCGCACGATTTTGCCGGCGTCTAATGCTGCGGCAGCCTCAACGGTGCGCTGCCAGCGTAGATTCTCAGTCATCTCCTTGGCCCAGACGCTGCATTGGCGGACAATGTCGGCTGTGGCGCGTGAGGACACACGGCGTCGCACATACATCTTCTTGAGTATGATACCAATAATTCGGCAGCTGCGTACAGAGGCGTCGAAGCCAAAGCTGTTCATCGGCTTGGAGCACCGGCCAGTCATAGCTGTCTGGTTGGAGGAGGAAGATGACGAGGATGGAGGCGCCGGTGCAAGACCACCGGCACTCATGGTCCCTTGTCCCATTGTACTCGGTTGTTGCAGCGGACCAATGGGTGCAATATGCGGGAGCATCATGGCATCTTTGAGGGCAATGTCCGTGCAGTCATTGTCGCTAATGGCGGGCGGGCGACCGAGCGATGCGGCAATGAAGCGGTCCAGCACGTAGAGACTCCTCCAGATGTTGCAGCGCAAGAGAACCTCGGACGTGGAGAAATTGACCATGGTCTCCTCGCGGTGCAGGCCAAGTGCGATGGCCGACCGTACAGCGATGCCGTGGTACGTAAAGGCGGCGTTGCGCTTGGAAACGGCCAGCATGTAGACGGACATGAGCAGCTGGGCTTGGACGGACCACAACTCGGCATCCTCAACGCCGTTGAGTGGGTCGTCCATGACTTTGGCAGTGCGGAAGAAGAGCTCGGCCTGGTCGTAGGGCAGCTCCATCAACAGACGCAGAGTGGTCGCGTCGACAGTGTTCGTATTGGATGTGGCCATGGCGAGGCCAATTGAAAATGCCAGGAATAGCAGACATAAAAAGGGTGTGCTCGCCGTCAGTGGATTGGCATAGCAGCGCTCGAGCTCGGCAAGAAACTCGCGCCGGTCAAAGACTTCGATAATGGCGCCGGTGTTGACAAAGAAGGACTCGACAAGTATGTCGGCCGTGTGTCGGTCGGGGAGCATGCAGGGTGGACGGACGTATGGCGGTAGAGACACGACATTTTCGACAATAGACTCCTTTCTGGGGTCGAGAGTGAAGTTGGACTGGCCGCTGATGCTCTCGACCATGAGGCGGAAGAGGTGGAGGAAGGAGAGAGTGGCAGAATCACCAATGTACACTACGATGATCAGTACGATGGGGAAGGAGCGACCAAAGGGCCAGTAGGAAAGCGTAAAATATGGGGAATAGGAAGGAGCTGGAAAATTTGATGGAGCGTCCGCTGTAGGAAAGAACGAAGGCCACGGTAAAGGAAAGAAAAGGAAGGAACTCACGGAGGCGCCCCTTTTGATCTTGCAGCATTCGCGTTGTTTGGAGCAAAATCGCTTCCTCCTCATGGCCGCTCGACGAACTAGCCCGCGTATGCTCCTCCAGCCCACCATCCGCTGACGGTCGCCCGCTCTCTTGGACCGGCGCTAACAGTCCATGGTTCTGCAGAAACGACGTCTCCAGCTCGATGGCGACTTTCTGTTTCCGTCCTCCGCCCCATGACCGTGACGCCGACGACGGGTGAGGTGCTGTTTTCAGCTTGAGCCGCGCCTTTGCGTCGACCTCGACGTTGGACTGTGTCACGGACGATACAGACGAGATGGTGTTGCCAGTGCGGTTGCTGTTACCGTGATAGTCGAGGCGGTGGTGGTGGTGATTCTGATGCTGATGCAGGCGGTGCGTATCGGTCGAAACGGAGGACGGCGTCTCGATATGGCGGCGCTTGGGTGGCGAGGCTGAGGAGGAGGCAGCGGAGCCGTCATAGGCATCATCCGTGGAGGGCCGGCTGGAGGACATGGGCAAGCCTGTGCCGGTTCCGGTGCCGGGTGCAGTTCCGGAACCTTGGCTCGCCCCAGTGGCATAGGTACAGTTGACCCTCTTTTTGACGCAGGTCGAGCATGGCTTTGTGCCATTGCACTAGGAATGGACGGACCATGGTTAATGACAGGTTGTCGGGAGGATGATGAGATAAGGCATGGTATATACGGAGAAGCACAATTCGGCCACAAGATGACAACAATCACCCACGATCTTAATAAAATCGCACGACGACTGTTGCTGGGCGAGGGCAACGAGCTCCACGACACCTCCACGGACAGGGTAAAATACAAGAACATGTCGAAAAGGAAAACAGGGAACGGGGAAGAAGAAGCATCTGGGAAACGATCGTTGCACTACCGCTTGTCCTACAGACACTGTCCCAACCATGGACTGACCTGGGCTGGCCGTGGACGGGAGGATGACAGGCACGACAGCCAAACGAAAAGAAAACCCCCCGAGACAGATCTTGGATACTGTAAACCATGAAGCTCGACCTTGACCTTGCATACCTTTTGCTTGCGTCGTTTGCAGTAGTCACACGCTTGCGCCGTACGCTGGCGCTTGTCGTCCGGGACCTTTTGGCGGCTCATCGTGTAAGAAGAGGCAAGAAACAAACCGGCCTTGGAAGGCCCACAAGCCCCTGTGACAAGATGATGAAGACAAATGAGTGGGTAAAATTGGAAGGGATCAAACGGGAGGAAAGAGGTGGACGAATTGAGGCATGGTGAGACAAAGAGACGGAGACAGAACGATAGAGATGAAAATGGTGTGCAGGCGCTCTGCACGAGCCGCTTTGTTTTGGCGAAATGGGTGAGATCGTTGTGCAGCGGAAGAAATGAAAGAGGATGGTCGCCGAAGGAGGGAGAGGCAGAAGACAAGGAGGAGGGGAAGACGCGAACAGAGTTGAAATTGTGTGTGTGTGATTGTGAAATAGCAAATTAGAGAATGCGAGAAGAAGAAAAATAAAAGACAAATAAAGAAAGAGAAGAATGAAGAACAGAAATGTGACGAGAGTGACGAGAGTGACGAAATAAGAACAGAAAGACGGCGGAGAGCAACGAGGGAACGGCAACAATGGGAGCTCTCCCTACTCTTTGCTCTCTCCAAGGATTTAAAACTTCCCAGTACAGAGTACGAAAGGCTAACAAAAATAAGGCAGACAAACGCTCAAGGGGAAAATGAATTGCCCTTAAGCAGCGGACACTTGAGCAGGCTTTTTCTTTTCTTTTTCATACTATTCGCTTCTCCTGGCCAACTTGCAACGTATCTCGCTTAAGCGTGCGCGTTCCCTTTCTATTCACCTTTTCGTCTTCCGTGAAAGGCATTCGTCGACGGTCTTTATTCTGCGTCTGTCTGTTCACTTACCCGTCTTTTCTTTTCTTTTTCTTCAGCGAGAGAGGAATAGAGCGACAACAGGACGCAAACAACTCGGCCGGGCACAGCAAAGCTGGAGTGTGCTCATTGCAGCAGGCCGAGTGTTCTGACCGGCCCAATAGAATATAAGATGGAAGAAGAGAGAGAGAATGGCCAGGATGTTGGACGCAATAGTGTTCCAACAGAATGAGAGTGCTCCGAGAGTGTCGGCGTTAGTTTCCTTCGTATTCTTCTGCTTCGCTCTTTTGTCTATCCAAACCTAGAGCATCCGCACCCTTTTCCTTTTCGTGGTGGGATGGGGATTGGCTGGACACATGCAGATGGCCCGCAGACGGCCTGGATGGAGGCTGCATCGACAAACGGATTGTGAGCATTTTATGTCCTTTGGGAGCATTTATTTTTTCCTTGCTCGTCCTCGACTTCCGCTCACTGGTCCCTTATTCGAGTACCGACCCGTTTGTTGGAACGCAGCTGTACAACATACTGGCACTGACAAGAGCCTCTGTCGTGGTGGATTGTTGGTTGGGGGTGGTAAGTGCCATTTCTGTTATCTTATGTAGTCACATTTACACTTCCCACCAAAACAGTGACGATAGAAGTCTTGAGATGGCCGAGTTTAAAAGAGGTGATGTGGAAAGCCGTGTTTCTTAAGTAAAGAGCTAATATAGACGAGTAGAATAATGATGTTTTCAACGGTACACATATAATGTGAAACTATACAAAAGTGTGTCTTTTGTTGTATTTTTTGTTAAAAACGGTATCAAAACCACTATATACCGTGTCTCCGTAACAGACCAATTCGGAATGCGTCTTGTGATGATACATGAGCCTTCATCGGCTTGCCGAAGTCGGGTACCAAAGATGACCGTACGATCCTTAACTGTCCTGGAGGGGATTCTCCCAAAGGGGGAGGGGAGGGAGGGAGCGTGGTAAGCGAGATAGATGAAGGATTGGTAGCAAAAATGAGGGTTTGTGATCCAATAGGCTGAGAAGGAAAACAAGCTCGTTGGACGGGGACAGGCACAATGCAGTCTTTTCCTCACCCGGCTAGGAGGACCAACAGACAACAGGGTAGTTGGGGCCAAAACATCACTTCTAATCCTTGCCCGTTGGTCACTTTGTGCAACCATCCATTACCTTTGAAAACTGTAGCGAGGCAGCAAAGAAGTGGGTGAGCTCAAAACTGGCTTGGGTCGTTGGGCTGGTCAAAGTGCCCACCCTGTCTCTCGTACGTTAACTTCCAATTTTGTTAAGCCCCAATATTTTTCTCGGTATTTGTTCTTCGCTTCTTTTGTTACCTGGGCTGGGACGCCTAGGCTGGAAATGGTCTCTTGCACGGCCTGACGCACGAGATGCACGAAATTCAATATATGCACCGATGTGACTGTTTGATCACACCTTACCCAAGTGATACATGCAAGACAGAGTCCGGCTACCAAGGCGCCTAGAATCAGGCTTGTCCTTTTCTCTAAATTCCGTTTTCTGGATCTTGTAATACAACTTCAAACAACCGTGATAATCCCGTGCATCCATTTCGTTTCTTCGTTCGTTTCTCCTCTCTTAGCCTCCCCAAGGGAAGGTCGTATTTTGACCATATACGCAAACGCACAGAATAACGCTGTGGTGGCCAGCCACTCCAGTTCCGGACCAAACGGGTGTGCATTGTCCCCAGCCCTTGGGATATGCTTCTACAGAGAGGGTGGTTGTGCTACGTGGTCGTTCTTTCGTGTCGTTTCGTGTCATGCATATTGAGCCTTAGGAACACCAAAAAACGACGAATTGGGCTGCAAAATGCGCAGGACCCAAAGTTCATAATGACGACGATATTAGCCAAAACAAAGTGAGACATGAGTGCAAGGCGTCAGCGACCGGTGAAGGGGGAAAGTCAAAGTCTTAAAAAGACAGGCGGTGGGTGGCGTGGGGGCGGATGCTGCACCATAGTCTTGGGACGCGAGAGTCGAGGACCGCTTCCGATCGGATGTCTGCCTTGCGGAAGGTGTTTATTGTGGGCGAGTCCACGAGTCCACCGGTTAACAAATGCACGAATGCACGGCTCACATAAAGGCCAGGCCAATCTGCCAAGCTGATCGTGGGGGAAGCTGTGCTTTGAGTCCGTGAGAACCATTGCCGTGCGAGCAGCATCGTTGATTGCGTCGCATCCGGTTGTTTTTGTTTTTCTACATGCATTGTTTCGTTCACATTAGTCTTACGGCCTGACCCGGTCTTTGCGCCAAACTAAAATACGACCGATCTAGATGATGTATGTCGTACATGTGTGGGTATTGTGGTTTGTTTTCTTTTGACAGTATTATACGTCGCATTTTGGAAGGTACTTTGTCGGGAGTCATGCTCGTGGATGCAAGTGTGGTATAATCGCTCCTTTGCTCACTTTTGTTCCAACAGCTATGGTATTTTTATCACAGGTAAAACGCAAAACAATAAAGTACAGTTGGCAGTGGAGTTGGAGAAGCCATGATAGAATAATGAAAATGTGACAGAAAGAGCCACAGGCAAAAATAAATTTAGTGACATGGCTAATTAATGTGCGCATTGGTCTGATCTCCCTCAGGCCTGTTCCTCTCTCACAAACATACTCTCTCATGCACTCTCGTAGTTTCTCATCCTCGACTCGAAGTGTGTCGCCTCCCCTACAGGACCAGCCGGCCAGGCTCATTCTCCAGGACCACCTTGAGCCGCTCCAAGAAGACCTTGGCCCGCTTCGCCTCGGCCTGTGGCACCGACACGGTAAAGAAGTTGATGCCCGTCGAGACGGCCGGCGGCTGGCGCTGGACGGACGAAGCAGGGCGGGCCGGTGTCGTAGCCTTGACCTTGCCGGACAAAATGTCCAGCACGTCGACTGCACCGGCGCGCTTCGTAGTCTTCGGAGCGGCCGATGAGGATCCTGTCGTGGGGAGCGCCGAAATTTGTGGGCGGTAGTGGCCGCGGGACACCTTGGAGGACGCGGCGGACTGGCGCAAGGCGGCGCCGCTTCTGGGAGACACGAGCGCGTCAAACAGCTGCGAGGCCGACGGGGCCGGCACCGGGCCGGTTCGCGGCAGCTCGTCGTTGGCGACCTCGGTGGCGCGCGAGACAAACGTGGACACGGGCATGAAGACGCCGAGCGACGACTGGATCTTGTCCTGGGCGTCGAGCACGGCAGCCAGCGATACCGGGAGGGAGACAGACGTCGTCTTGGAGGGTGCCGGTGCGGCGTCCTTGGCGAGGGCGCCCGCTTCGGATGCTGCTGGTGCCGCGGGCTTGGCCGTCTCTTTGATCTTGATGTTGCTCAGGTCAAGGTGCGACAGGTGCTCAAAGCGCGACTCCAGCTCGGCCGGCACGCCCGCCGACACCTTCCCCAGGTACGCCAGCACGTCGCCCTTGAGCAGGCGGCCACCGGGGCCCGTGGGCGTCATGTCGCCCACGACGGCAGCTGGGTCGAGGCCATTTTGCTTAATCAAGTGTGCGACGGACGGGTAGAGTGGACGGTTCTGAGGCGCGGCAGCGCCCTTCTTTACCGAGGAGGACGACGACGTCGAGTCGGCCTTTGGTGCGGGAGCGGCAGACCCCTCTGTCTTCTCGGGCGACGGCGCTTCGGACGAATCACTCTGGCTCTGGCTCTTTACTGGGGCCTCGTCGGCGGGCATCTCGAGCGTGGCAATGTCGTCGTCGGCCTCGGCAAGCACGGCAATCCGCGTACCCACTTGCACGCCCTTGCTGCCGTCGGGCTGCACAATCTTGAACAGGATACCGTCGTCCTGTGCCTCGACGTCCATCGTCGCCTTGTCCGTCTCAATCTCCAGCAGCACGTCGCCCACCGAGTACTTGTCGCCCTCCTTGACACGCCACGCCGCGATGCTACCCTCCGTCATTGTTGGGGACAGCGCCGGCATCGTCATGTTCTGTGCCACAGCCAGACGCGCTGCCGCGTTGAAGCCTGTCGGAAGCAAGTTTGTTAGCCGGCGTCTTTTCCCCTGCCCAACGTCAATTGCACCGCTGTCCTTTCATCACATACCTCGCGACGGCTGCGCCCACCGGCGTCCGGCCAGCCTCAGCGAGAGCCGGCCAGCTGCGGCGAAGCTCGCCATTTGCGTGATCTGTAGCCGGAGGTGTCCGACGGAAGAGGAGAAGGGTTGGAGGCGAGGTCGAGGAGGTCGTGAAGCTGGAAATCGGCCCGTATTTTGGATCGCCTAAATGCTCCGATACGAATTGATGCTATAGATTGGCCGTGAACTGATGTCGTGGACGATACGAGTAGCTTCGCGTAGCATGAACAGACAGAGGAAATAGCAGTCCCAGTTCAAGGTGCAAGGTAAAAACCTCAATTGGCACGATGGTCCTGTCTCGGGGCTGGCCGCGAATTGCTGGCGTTTGGGACCGTGGGGGGCTTAGGGGCTTTCTCGCTCTTTTGGTTCGTTGGGGTCGGGGCAATCTTCGCCGAAAAATTTAAGAAAAATCACCGCCTCCAAATTTAAGCATCGCGCTGCCAACACTGTAGGACTGGAAACAGCAGGCTGGGAACGTGCGGAAACGGCGCATTCAGAACGCTGGGAATGGCCGGGAGCTGTCACTTGTAGGTGCATTTCGAGCTTGTTAGGGGCGGGAAGCTAGGCTTCAGGGGTGGCGGCTCTTCTTCCGCAAGCTCCGTTGGGGGAGAGCGAACATGTCTTGTCGCTAGGTGCAGAGGGACCCACTTTGAACAACAGTGCCTTCTCCCACATTACTGCACTGTGCTCTTACACACCCATATCAACGGCCACCAACGGCCATTGGCGGCATTGCCAAATGCCTGTCCCCAATATCACACTGTAAACAAACAATACAATTTATTGTGTATCCAGAATAAGCAGTGCGCGCTTTCGCCGTTTTCTCTAAATTGCCATGGCCACTCCGTGTCCGTCTTCCCGCTCCCCTTGCCTCCTTGTGATGTAATCTGAGGCGTCCAAGCACGTCCTCACAGAACGTAGCCGCCCGTTGCCACAGCGCTCCAAGGCCGCACCGCCGCCGCCTCCTCCAGCTCCACGCACCACCACAGCACCTCCTTGGCCTTGTCCGGCTGTCCGCTTTCCTCGTGCGCCCGGGCCAGCGCGAACCACGCCTCCGAGTTGTCCCACGAGCTGCCCAGCTTGGTCAGGCCCGAGAGCAGAGCAAACGCACGGTCCCGAGCTGCCAGGCGGTCGATCGGAGGCAGTGATGACGCCTTGTACGGCGGTGGCAGGTCCGAGTCGGGCTTGGCATGAGCCGCAGTGGTGACGTCGGTCTCGACCGCCGTAGCAGTGCCGGCGGTCGGCTTCTTCCGGCGCTCTTCCTTATCTGGGGCCGCCGGGGCCGTCACCAAGCCCAGAGGTTCAGATGGCAGCGTCGGCCGCAGTTCCTTGTCGCTGTGCTCGGCCGGGCGCTGCATTTCTGGGAACATGGTCCCATCGGCCAGCTCAAGTCGCGGGATCGCGTGCGGCAGAACGAGCTTCTTGCTGTAGATGTCGAGCAGAATGTTGGACAGCCCAATGGTTGCAGCCGGATGGTCCGGGAAGTGCGTAAGTGCAGCCTCGAAATCCAGGCGCGCATTGTATGGGACGCCCTTGTGCAACGATAAGTGGCCCATCTGTCGAGTTTGTTAGTATTACGATAGTAGTAAAAGTAGGCAAGAAAACAGAAATTGCAACGCCTCGAACATACCTCCGCCCACACATCGGCCCACAGTTCGTCGACGCTCTTCTTGCCAACCCAGCCGCGGTCGCGCAACGAGGCACCTGACGCAAGGTTCCGCGACGCGTCAATTTCCAGGTCCTGGACAAGCTTCTGAGCCTCGGCCGTGGCTCGCTTCGCATCGTCAGACATCTCCGATCGCCGGTAGAAGCCCGCAATCATCAGCCAGACTTCCACAAGGACAGTGTTGCGCCGCCGCTTCTCGTCCTCCTTGGAGAACTGGACGACCGGTGTCAGTGACAGGGCTGTCTCGACGCTCTCCGGTGCGGCTGCTAGACCGCTGCGTCCATCCCCGTCACCGCCAAGTCGTGCCCGGGACGCCGACGCCGCGATGGAGTCCACCTGCGACGCCTGTCGGCTCATCGACACTGGTGGAGGTCCACTGGCGGCCGACGAGACACGCTGGCGGGTCGGAAGGGGCGAGAAGAACTCCCCGCTCTGGCTCTCGCCCAGCGGCGAAAAGAGCCCATCGTGGCTGTCTTCTAGGGCGCTGTGCGGCGGTGCTCCCCCGCTGCCAACGGCGCGGCGCCGGCTGCCACTGCTGTCTCGCTTGCGGAGGCTGTTGCGCTTGCCCGACTGGCTGCGCCGCTCGTTGAAATTGCCTGGTTTCCGGGACCGGCGGAAATCATCAAAATCGTTGCTGGTCACCTGGATCGTCGGAGCGTCGCGGCTTGCCACGGTCTGTGTCGTTTGTGGACGCGTGCCGGCGGCACTGCCGCTCTTATCCAGCCCGATCATGCTAGAATGCTTTGTCGTTGGCCGCCCGCCACGTTCACCGCTGCGGCCAAATATGCTACCTTTGATGCTGCGCAGCGTGCCCGCCGAACTCTTAGGAACACTGTTTGTCCTTGGGGCGACGGACAGCGTCGCCTTGGTGGCCTGCGGCGGCCCAAACAACCGTGCGAACAGGCTCAGAAGCTCCAGACTGGCATTGACGGCCACCTTGGGGCTCTCCAGCAGCTCAACAAGCGCCAGTTGCGTCATTTTGACTTCGAGAATCCGCTCCTTTTCAAAGTCTTCCATGTCGTCGACAAGGCCACGGCTCCAGCCCGCATTCTTTTCATCATTGGCCTCGGCTTCGTTCAGGTGCTCGCTGCGGTACATTGTGTCGCTGCCAAAGAGCACCGATGGGTCCTTGAACTGTTCAAATGCGCCCTCGCATGCCCGTGCCGCCATGACGTAGTCCTGACGGGCACTGAGCAGGAGTGACAGTAAGTGCCAGAGCGGGATCATTGCGCGCTCACGCCAGTACGGCCCATTCACGTACTCGTGGTCTGCATCAGGCGACTTGTTCGACAGCAGGGCGCCCTTGACCAGGTCAATGGCCGCGCCAATGTCGCGCTGCTCCACGAGCAGCAAGCTCAGCGAGAACACGCTACGCAGGTTCGCCGACTGTCCAAATTCGGGCGACATGGACTTGCGGAGGGACCGGACGGCTTTAGCCTGGATGTCAGTGCGCGAGGCCGAGTCGTACGTCGTCCGTGACCACTGCGCCAGTGAGAGGCCGACGGCCTGCCAGGCCAGGGCATGGACACGGACCGGGATGTTGGTGCCCTTAAAATCTGACACGAGCGTCGTCCGCGGCGCCGGGTTTTCTTCGTCAACCTGTTCGGGAAGGGCATGGCTGAGCTCGTGTAGGCACTGTTCCAGTTCCTGGCCGAGCCCGTGCGCCTTTTCCGATGCTTGCCGATTACCGTAGCGGCAGAGCGCCACGATGCACAGCGAAATTGTCTCTAACACAACGGCGTCGTCGTCGAGGTTTGGCTCATTTTTGCCGGTCTTGGCGACGCGGGCCTTGCCCTTCTTGATTAGGCCGAGGTACGAGTCAAAGGCTTTGAAGGCTAGGTCGAACTCGGCCACAGCCAAGTGCACGGTAAAGAGGTACCGCAGAATGGACGTGGAGTGGTAGGTCTTCGTCGATGCGCGGTACAGAATGTCGAGGACACTGCGGCTTGCCGACTCACGCCCACCCTGACCCAGGTCTGACTCACGCCAACCACGTCCTTTGAGAACAGACCAGTTCTGCATGACGAGGCGCACAAACTCTTCCACCTCCTTGCGCTCGTCCTCAGCACGCGGGAACGACGTCTCCTCGAGAAGGAGTGTCTCGTAGACGGCCTCGACCCTTTTTAGTTCCATTCGTAGGTGGCTCCGTGCAGATGACTCGCCGCCCGTCCCCACCGGCGCGTAACCAGGCGGATAGGGCAGGTCGTCTTCGAGGAGCGCGGACAGGACAGTGTAGTACTCGAACCATATCCGCCGGCGCGGGACTGAGCCGCGGAAGCCAAAGCCGCCCAGCTGTGCCGCGCCGTTGGTGCCTTCCCAGTACTTGGCCCACGAGCGGAAGCTCACCAGGCACTTGGGGTCCTCCAAACTCGCCTCGCCCTTTTCCAGGGTGTGGCTCAGCAACATGCAGTACTCGGTCAGGAACAGCTCCGACCAGTACCGCAACTGTTTCCGGGACTGTTGAACGGCGTGTGCGCTTGTGATGCACGGGAGGCCGTCTTCAAACACTGCCAACGCTTCTTTCCGCAGCTCCTTACGTGCCAGGCAGTTGGCTCTCAAGTACGCCGACTTCAGAGCACAAACCCGAGTCCAGTCCGTTACAACAAGGCTCTCGGCAGGACGGTCCGGGGAGGTGAGCTCGGTCTCGAGGCTTTCGGGGAGCTGGGCCAGGGCGGCATCGTACTGGCCCGCCACCCAGTGCAGCCAGCCGACGCAGACCCGCGCTTGGAAGCGATCCTGCAGGAAGACATCTTCCTCGTCGATGACGGCCTGCAGCTTGGGCAGCAGCATCGCAGCGTCGAGGCCAACAGCAGGGCCTGAGGCGTCAGCTGCGCGGCCGGAGGGAGGGTGGCTTCGGGTGGCCTTTTCGATTGCATACTCGGTTTCGGCAGTCTGAGTGAGACCTGTGCACAAAGGGCGTTACAACGTCAGTGCCTTTCAACGACAATGGCAAACAAGAGAGCGCACAGCAGGCGAGCACTTACAGGCGCGACTCGAGGCATGCTTTCGGACTTTCCGCACAAACTCCGGCACTGCGTCCCAGTCGCCCTCGCAACGAGCTTCGTCGAGCTGCAGCGCATAATGGGCAGCTTTGCTCACGGAACGCTGTCGAGGAGAAACAGTTAGTCGAAGGGATGGTCGAAGAGAGAAGCTCTGCACGACAAGACAACAAGGGCAAGGTAACCTACACTCATCTAGGCGGCTCCGGGACAAAAGCCCAGCAAGATCGACGCGCGGGCAAGGTGACGTAGGTAGTTGGACGATTGGCCTCCTATGGCTTCAGGTACATGTCTCTAGACGTGATGCGATGGAATGCGTGGTGCAGAATTAGGAATAGATGGGCTAGGTGTGCGAATTGTAGCGATGACGAGACGCAGACAACAATGCAAAAGTGAATTGGCGCAGGCTGGGGCCTCTCGGTGTGGTACAGCAAATAGCAAAATGCTGACGATGCGTCGTGTTTGTCGTTTTCGGTCGTGGTTTAGGACTTTTGCTGTTTCCCAGTTTCCACGTTTCGATGTTTCGCTCCTTCTTACTCTGAAAAGGGGGCTCTTTCCATTGTTGGCGTCACCTCTTTTGGGGGCTGGTCGCAAAACTTGGCCAGCAGGGACGACCCGATTTGACACTAGAGTGGCATGAAGCTCCAGGCCTCAAGCGTGCTGTTCCTGAGACTGTGATAGGCCTAGTGATATCCTAGACTCTCTGGCGTGTGAAGTTCGCTCTTGCTGTAGCACAAGACTGCAGGGAGCCTTCGAGCTGTTGAAAGTGGGTCCTACTAGCTTCTTTGCTTGTGAAAAGGTCAATTAAAAAAAAAAAAAAAGATAAAAGTAACGAAGCATTTCATATACGACGGCGTATTTCGTATAAATCCTCAAAAACAAATACACTCACCATAGTTACAACGAAAATAAGGTTATACTCTTCAAGAAGTACTTCAAGTCACGAAAGAAATATATTACGCTTCAATTGTTTCACGATCGGCAGTTATTAACGAACAAACGACACAACCGCATCACCAAGCACAAACAACACAATGTCTGTGCCTGCAGACCTCCGGGTCTTAAGTCGCAAGCTGGCCGCAGCCTCGCCGGCCGATCTCCCGGCGCTGTGTCCCGTGTTGGTGGGCCATATCCTGCGGTGCGGTGAGCCTCTGTCCGTGTCGTCAGAGCAGCAAGGCAAAAACAACACAAACGAGGTGACCGTGCTGGTGCACAAGCTCAAGACGCAAATCAACACCCTCATCCAGGGCAAGACGCCGCAGGGCCGCTTTGTCGGCACGGTCCTGGCCAAGGCAATCGTCGATGTTGGCGGCTGGGAGAGTCTGCGGACGGCGGAGCCTTGGGTACGCGGCCTGTTGTCGCTGCTGAACAAGCCCGACCCGATGGCGTCAAAAGAATTGGCCGTCCTGACATTGACCCGCATCTACACACTGCTCCAGGCATACCCGACGCTGGTGCGCGAGATTGCCACGCCCACGGTTCCCACGTTTGCCACGGCGTGCCTGCATCTGATCAAGCCGGCGGCGCCCAGCCAGCCGCCCAAGGCGCCCATGAATGTGGTCGAGACAGTAACGCGCGCGCTGTCTACGTTGATCCCCCTGTATCCGACGACGCTGCGGCCGTTTGCGGGCCAGATTCGGGCAGCGATCCGCAGCTTCGTTGCACCGACAGCCTCAGACGGGGTGGTGGTGCCGCCGTCGCTGCGGCGGAGCGCGCGGCAGCTGCTGGTCCTGCTGCACTACACGGCGGCCAAGAACGGCAACTCGGACGACTGGTCGAAGCTGCTGACGGGCCTCTTGCGTGACGCACATGCCACCGCCGACCAGATTTTCCGTGCCATTCGCGAGTCGCGGGACCCTGGTTTGGGCTTTGCGGCGACGGCGGTGTCGTTTGAAGGTGAGCCGCAAGGCGGCGGAGACGATGTCGACGAGCTGCCGCCGTGGACGGGTCTTGAGAGCGGTGCGCAGCGCCTACTTGGAATTCTGGAGGCAATTGCGCAGGTCTTCCAGGGGCCGACGAAGCTGCCCGTCGCGGTACCGCTCGGCCTGCTATCGGGCCTGGTGTCACGCATCTCGGTGGTTTTTGCGCCGACCTCGGCCACGCAAGAGAAGGATTATGTGTCGCTCATCAACACCAGCATCGGCCGCGGAGAACGCGACGAGCTGTTTTCGGTCCTGCCCAGCCTGCACGCGGCCTCCCTCGAACTGTTATCGAGCATTGTGAAGCGGATGGGTGCCAGCACGGTTCCTCTGGCCCCGGAGATCCTGGAGGATGCGGTGCGCTTGTTCATGTCGGACCGTCATATTCCCCGCGTTCGGAAAAACACCTACGTGCTCACCAAGAGCATCCTGCCGCTTGTCGGCCCATCTTTTACACGGAACACGGTGGACCTGCTCGCCAATGTGGTGCGCTCGAGTTGCCAGGACATTCTTGAGGCCGGCGGCTTTCTGCAGGAGGACAAGAAGGGCGACAAGTCCAACGCGGGTCAGAATGGAGGCGCCAAGGCAGGCCCAGGTGGTACTGCACGAGGCAAGTCGGCGTCGGCCAATGCCGACTTGTTCTTGACCAACGGCGCTGCCTCGTCTCAAACTGCTGCGACCGCGGCGCGCAAAACATCTCGACTGAGTGCAGCCCACCTGCGCGCCGCCGAAAACCTGCTGGCCGCCGTGCTAGCGTACATACCACCACAACATGTCAAGAAGGCCGACCGCACGCTGCTGGACCGCACAGCGATTCTGAGTGCCAACAAGGGTGCCATGGTGGCGAGCGTGCTGCAGCCGTATGTGGACCAGAGCGGCCGCTACTTCACCAACACGATACCGTTCCTAGCGCGCGCATACCCGCATGATGTGAGCATGGAGATTCTGCGCAGCAACCTGCGGACGGCACCGCACTACTATGGCAACATTTTCGCGGCCACAGCCCCGGGTGAGGACGACGCGTCGGATGCTGAAGAGGAGGAGGACCAGGATATGGACGATGCGGCTGATCATGAGCCAGTGATGGGCGAGCCGGAGAGTAGTGCACCAAGTGCACCTGGCGCATTGGCCGCGTCGAAAGCAGGTGCTGGCTCGGGTGGCTTCTCTCTGCCGTCTGTGTTTGCTGAGCGGAGCAAACCCACCACCAGTCCATCGGGTAATGCTGGTAACGGAACGGAGGGTGACGCGCCGGCTGCATTTGAGCCGCTGACACTGAAGCGCAAGTCAGACGAGAAGGACGATGTGCCGTCTGCGGCTACAAAGAGACTAGACACTGGCAGGGAGGCTAAGGCACCTGCTGCTGTTGCACCCTCGGGTGGCGAAGCAGATGACAGCGGTGACGAAAGCGACGGCAGTGTCCAGCTGGAGATGGCCTTTGACGATGACGAGAGTGGCGATGAGGAGTAATTTTAGGAAAGTTACAATGGCACGACATCTTTGCTTCGAGCAATGAAGTGCGCATCTGTCATTTTAGTTGATTCTTCCAGGGATGACTGACATAAAAAAAACGACTGTAATAGTGTTTTGAACCCAAGAACAAACAAAACAAACATTTGTAGCCTCCGCCCAGCCATGCCTTTACCAGTTGGGCCTAAGCCGCCAAAAACTCCAAAATTAGACACCCAAAAGACCCAACAAAAGACCAATATACGAAACGCCTGTCAAGTGCTAACTAACGCGGTCAAATAGATATCAAATGCTTGGGCAACCGTGCTCCAAAACCCCACCCCGTTTTCGCTCAATCCCTCAGCCAGGCACGCCGCTTTTCCTCCTTGCGCGCGCGTCGCTTCTCTTTGAATGCCTTGAGCTCGGATTTGGACGGCTTGATGCCGCTCCGCTCGGCCTTGAGACTGCGCCCGTCGTGGGCGCTGTTGGCGGCGGCGACATCAAAGTAGTTGTTGAGCTGCCGGCTGGCCTTGCTGTCGTGGCTAAAGCGACTACCACCAGCACCAGCACTGTCTTGGATAATGGCAGCCGCCGCAGCCGCAGCCGCGGCAATCGGGTCACCGCCGTCTACGCCTGCGCCGGCATTCGCACCGGCATATGAGCCGGCATACGCATCAGCACCAGTGGGCGCCGCCTCGCTTGTGGCATACCACGCGTTCGGGTCGTAGTCGCCATGGATGGCGGGATTGTAGCCGCTCACGCCGCCGCGCGCACCACCCCCACGCGCCCCTTGCCCCTGTGCATCTGGTACACGCGGGTTCTCCCATTGTGTCTGCTGCGTAAACCGGTTGACAAAGTACCAGGCATGGTGCTCGTCGCTCCACATGGGATCCCATCCATCGTCATTTTCGTCGACTACTTCGTCGGGCAGGGGCTCGTCAGGCAATGGTGGAGGGGATGCCGAGGCATCAACAGCGGTTGTCGTGTCTGTTGGTATCGAGGGCTCGTCTATTCCCTTGTCTGTGTCGTCTGTCTTCGCTTCTGGCTTCTCTGGTGCTTCTGCGCCTGTTGTGCTCTCGCTTGTTGGTTCGTCCTTTTGCTCGCCCGCGGCCTGTGTGGGTTCGTCTGCTTCTGGCTTGGCCCCTGCTTCTGGCACATCTGTCTCTTCGACAGCTTCTTCAGAAATCTTGACTTTGGGTTCCGCTGCAAAAGGTGCAGTTTCTGCCGCGTCTGTAGGTCTTGCGTCGGGTGAGGAGGGCATAGTTGTTGCTTTTGCTGCTTGCGGTGCCCAAGCTGTGTGTTGGCGTAGAGGTAAGGTATTTGATGCGGTGTACAGATCATAAATATAAAAGGAGTGCAAGAGGCTGTCGAAACGTTGTGGAAGTCGAGAGACTCGGAGGCGACCTCTCAAATCTTTCGAAAGTCGACAAAACAACGATTGTTGAGAATACAACTACACAAAAGAATCCATTCGTCTCGAATCGGAAGCCCCACATGTGACGAAGCATTGGAAGATTTGATCATGTGATCATACACGTGCTAGGAACATCGAGTTTCATCGCCAACAATTAAGTTGTTAGGCGGTGGTTCACAGTCTTAACACTCTTGAATTGACATTCTTGTTTCTCAACATTACTTTAGGCCCTTCAAATTATGATTTTATGTGAATTTAAACTACCATACAGTTCGTGCGCTCTGGTACTAAAATCAAAATTCAATGATATTCCTCTACTATTACCTCCAGGAAGACGCGTTCTGATCACTGTCCCGTCTCAGGCCCTACCTCCTTCCAACCTATTGCGATGCTTCCTGTGGCGGCTTAGGGCCGAATACCGTGGCAGACAGCTCGGTGCCGTCCTCCAGCTTGACCTTGTCGGCGCTGACCATGACGAAGAGGATGCGGCAGGTCTCGGTGCCGCGGTTAGCCCATGAGTGGTTTGTGCCGCCCTGGATCAGGTAGTCGCCGGCGCGCAAAGTCTTCTCCTCGCCGTTGTCGAGGGCCAGGACAATCTCGCCAGAGACAACCATCGCATAGTCGATGCTCTCGGTGCGGTGCATGGGGGCCTGGTCGCCGGGCTTGATGTTGGTGATGCTGAACAAGACGCCGCCGGGCGGGCAGCGAGGCAGCCCTTGCTTCTTGTCCTCAGCAACGGCGACCTGGTTGTTGATGGGCACCGCGGGGCGGCTATCGAAGACGGCAAACGATGAGGAGTCAGGGCCAAAGGGGCGAAAGAGGCCGGCAGAGCCATCCGAGGCAAAAACAGAAGTGCCGTCCTTGGCGTGGGTCGTAACGACAAGTCGGGGCTCGAAATCGGCGGAAGAAGTCATTGTGAAGGAGATACGTAAGGTGATGAAAACGTTTAGTAAATGAGTTTTGGTATCTGAGATAAAGTGTGATTGCTGCTGTACGGGATGGAGATGAAGATGGTGCGAATGAATTAAGCTTTTTTCTCAACCCCAAGAAGGCGGTAGTTCCAAGCTTATTTATATGTCTACGAAATACAAGACACAACAGGAACGGGGCCGTGAGGATGGTAACCCCGAGTAGGACGCTGCATGACTTGTCGCAAATTGTCTCCAAGCTATTGAAAGTCGGGGTTGAGCTGTGCGCTTCCCCGCGCAGGAATTCCACCCTTTTGCTGGCCGAGCTGTATGGAATCAGTTCCTTGGCGGCGTAATACATCCGACCGCTCGCTACTCGGCCGCTCATTGTCGCTGCTTGTCCCTGTTTCATTGCCAACTTCCGCCGACAAGCACGGCCCGTCAGGAACTGGACAATCGACTTTAGATTGCCAAAAGCCATTTCGTCAGACGAGCAGGTCGTGGAAGCTGTCTGCCTGTTCAGTTGAAGACGTCGCATTATGCCCCGTCACGGAGAGATCGACGACGCGAACAAGCGCCGTGTTCGTGGGTTACGCAACGCTGATCTCTTGGATCTCTCGGGGCTAAGAAGTCGGGCATTTGTCTGCCCCATTTGGCAAAATCCGACTGAAAAGATTATACTTCCGCCTGACTGTCGCTGACGCGGGCGTGGCCTCTCATGGATTTGTGATTCCAGCCGCTGCAAGGTCGACTGACACGACATGCCATTGGTCCCTGTCTGTTCGCTACCAGTACGCTGTTCACTCAACGGCTGCTGACAAGGCACGGCGGGTGTCCAAACAAACACCGACTTCGCTATTCGCATTCAAAGGCAGCACCAGAAGGCCGAGGTAGGCGTTCAGCTTCACAAGATAAGGCGCCGCTACACAGCGCGAACCACGCAATACGGAGTATGTCGTAGGATGTAAGAATGACGTCGTTGGGTCGTCTTCAGACCGTTCCAGGCCATGCTCCAGCGGGTGCTGCATTGGTCATCAATGCTTCGTCTTCCCTTAATGTGCTTCACTGAAGAGGTATCGATGTTTCTATTCGCGACCAATGACCAGGTACTCAATGCAGAATATGCATGAGTCGCTCCTGCCCTCCTCCAACAGGGCCGGTGCCAAGGCGGCCTAGCAGTGGAATCGGCACGTCGGTTCGCTGAAGTGCCGACCGCCGCCTTATGAACCCTGTGAACTAGCGCTGCTGACCCACTGTTCTCAACATGCCCTGATCAACATGCTTAAACAACTGGCAGAGGAAGTTGCTTTGTCAGATTTGTTGTTCTCATCATGTTGCAAGGCATTTATCTCCGACTGTGTCACGGCCAAACGTCTCGTCGTGGCCACTGCGCCCACCCACTCCAATCTCGCGCCGTTTGACGCTGACAAGACCGAGCCAACCGTCTTCAACAGGGCAAATGGATCGTGGTCAACACGAGCCTCCTGTCGCAACCCTCGCTGCCCACTGACGCCCTCATCTACAATCTGCCTGCCGCCGCTGCAAACAGCAACGACTTTGCCTACCCGGAGCCGCCGTGTGTCGACTACTTTGAGTATGTCGCCGGAGGTCCGTTTCAGGTCATTGTCGTTAGCTATGAGGGCGTCACGGTCGTCGAAGCCCAGTCGCTGGCCAAAGCGGCCGTTGAGCAGCTGGTGTCGGCTCACGATCCCGGCTACCAACGGCGAAGAGCTGAACATTGTGTCGTGGTTGAGCCACGGCCCCATGGATATGCGCACAACCAAGGAGAACCTGCATGCCGGCTTCATCCAAGATCTGTACGCGCTGCAGGGCTACCGCTCGACCTACTGGACGGGCGCCGCCTTCTTCAACCAGCTGTCCACCTAGTTGGTCAGTAGTAGATAGACGGTATAATGTACGTGCACCAGAACTTTACCCTTCATTATCGGTTTCTTTAAGTCGAAGCTTATGTGATTCTTTCCTTTACCCATGAAGAAATGCACTTTTTTGATCTACACGCACACACAATTCTCGACGCATAATGTTGCATTTAGTTTATCATAGAATTTAATTGGCATATAAAGACAGGTACATAAGCTTTTTTTTTCCCTCCGTACAGTCCAGTTTGATAGATGCCATTTAATTAGGTTTGAGACTTCGTGAGCACATGCCAGGATACGTGTCTAGCCTCCATCCTTCATAAATAGAGTCATATGCTAGTAACGGGACGTGCCAGAGTGCATATTCCTGCGGGATAATGGCCCGAGTAGAGCAACAGGGCAGCCGTCTGATTTCGTCAGGAAGCAATTTCCCACAACCGCGGTCCCTGCATACTAAAATACGTGCGTTCATATATGCTTCTCTATCGTTGCTTTTACCGTCAAAGTAAAGTCAAAGTCCTATTTTTGGCACCCTTTCATGACGGGGTGGCAAGTGGTGTGTGGTGGCTAAACTGCAGGGAAATAAAAATAAAATGAAAACCAAAACCAGCAACATGGTACTAGGCATAGAGAAGGACAGCTATCAATAAGTCCGTGACACATATAATCCGGCAAACAAACTGCAGACCAGGCACCGTTTGTCAAATTTACATTCACCCGGAACGAACTTTTGGCGTGCCGACATACTTTCTGCCGTGTCGTTCGCGAATGTATTTCCCTTTCTCCTTCCTTTTGATGCAGGCTCGTTTCCTTTCCATACTATCACTTGGCCACACGTTGATATTGGTCCACGAGATTTTCGCAACTTGGACTTCTTGTCGTTCTTGCCACGCATTTAGTTGTTGTCATTATGTCCACTGACGGTGTATCTTGGAAGGTGATCTGATCTTTAGGCTGATCTCGAGACCTCGACAATCTTAAATTAAAAATGAAGAGGTGCAGCCAAAAATCCGATCCAGACCCCAAGACGGTCTGGCCAAAGCAGAATTAACAAATAGACGGCACAGCCTTGGTATATGTTAACGAACTTTGTTTGCCCATTATTGTGTTTCCCGTGTGTAGATAGGAGGAATGACGAGATTTCGCCTCTTTCCCTTTTGTCCTTGTCTTCTTTCCACCTTTCCTGACTTTCATCTTTTTTCTTTCTCTGACTTTCTGTCCTCTTATTTCTGTATTTCGCCATCATCTCAACACCAACCTTCCAAAGGCATCACAGGATTATCCCTGCAGATTTGCATCGGTCCTCCACCGTCGTTAGTTACGCTGCAGCGAACCTTCGGGCAGGCGGACGATCGCACGAAGAAAGTGGCCTATGAACGACATCTAGGGGCGCACACGACCAAACCCTGACTCAATAGGATTCAATAGGATCACCAGCGCGGTGGATATGATCTGGAGCATAATAAATAACACGTCTACCTTGGATTCTAAGACATCTTCCTTCATGAAAATGGCGATGGCTCGCCCGAATCGTAGGCAGCGGCCTACGTCTCTCGCATCAACGCTTCTCTTTCTTTGTTTCTCGATGCCCTCCTATCAATATGCAGCTGCCGACGAACCATTGACCTCACCACCCTCGCCGGCCCTCGAAACCACCCATATTCCCGTCGACGATGCCAAGTGCGACTGTTTCGTCACCAACGGCTCCGACACCGCGTACTTTGCGCACCATGCCTTTTACGACTTCGGCTCCTTGGCGCAATACCAAAGCGTTCCATCGTTGCTGTCGGACGCAGGAAGCGCGACCAACGCACCGGCCACAAGCGGCTACTTTACCTCGAGCACGTTTACGTCTTTTTGGCAGTCGCAGAACTGGAACAACAGCGCGGGGAACGCCTCGGTGCTGCGCATCAACTCGCTCAACAACATTTACATTGAGAAGGACTCGGACAACTCGGGCAGCTCGACCTGGCTGACGCTGCGCACCGCCCGCCACGCGGCGTTCCAGTCGGCCGCCGAGATCGTCACGCAAAACGACACATTCCAGTATTTGTCGATGCGCATGCTGGCGCGTACCATTGGCGATCCGGGCGGCTGCATGGGCATGTTTACCTACCGCGACGGATCGCCGTCGTCATCGTCGTCCCCGGGCGCCAGTGCCGGCAAAGCATCCCCGGGAAAGGACATCGTCCTCCAGGAAGTCGACCTCGAAGTCCTCACAAAGTACCCCCGCGACCACGTCCAGTGCACCAACCAGCCGTCGCTCGACGACAAGGGTGAGATCATTGAAGCGGCGACGCAGAACGTGACGCTGCCCGATGGCCTCGGCTGGGACGACTGGGCCGTCTACCGACTGGACTGGACGCCGCGCCAGAGCACGTGGTACGTCAACGGCCAGCAGATTGCCAACATTTCGTTCCAGACGCCGCGCGACCCGACGAGCATCCACCTCAACGCCTGGAGCGACGGCAGCAAGTGGACGGGCACCATGGCGCCCGGCACGCAGGCGCACCTGCAGATCCGGTGGTGGGAGGTGCTGTACAATGCGACGGCAACGAATGCGCCTGCGGTGAAAGACACGAGCAGCGGAGGTGGGAGTTGCAGCGCAGTCTGCAGCATCGACGACGGCAGTGCGCCGGGTCAAGCGGTGTTGGTCTGGGGAACCGCCAGTAGTGGCGCTGACAGCGGCGGTGGAGGCAATGGAACCAAGAATGGAGCTCCGGATCGGTTGATTCCATCATCGGGATGGAGTCCGGTGTTCTGGATGCCTTTGCTGTCGGCTCTGTTCGTGCTTTACCCCATCGTGTCTCGGTGAGAGATGCCGTCACAATATTGGTTGTGTTTTCTTTGATCGTCGGCTACTTTTATACTTTGTTTTTGTATATATTTGCATAATACTCTCTATTGCATGTCTGTATCCTAAAATGTTAATATCAGGTTTGTCAAGATTATTAGTCGTGGCTCGGGTGAAGTGGGAAGGAAAGAGGTGTTTCACAAGCAGTGCATGGCGACGCATGGGCTACGATAAGAGGAACGTGGATGAATGCAATGGGCCGGACCTCCGATACCATTGTGTGCCTCGCGCGCATTGCGCAGTCGCGTGCATTTCTGTTGTGTAATAAAAGGCAACTCCTTGGTTCTTCTCATTTATTGACTTGTACGTGAGGGTGTGCAATGGTTCTAGAAGCCAATATCCACCATGTTTCGTAAACACGGTGTCTTGGCTGTTTGACCACTTTGACGGTATTCACTTTAGGTTGTTTTCTTTATTTTCTGAAGGAAAACGCCACAGTGCAAAATCATACTCTGAAAACCGTCTCAAGCCATGGCTATGTGTGCGAGACGCCTTGACTCCCGGTTTCCCCATGATCTCGGAGGTTTACCGGCAATTACACACCATGGTTTAAGAGCGTGTTTTATCATTCACCCGACATTTTGTACTTGTTCGTATGTTCTACGAGGAACATGTAACCCTTTGCCACTTTCGTGATACTTTCGTTTTCTTCTTCACCATTTTCACTGAGCCTTCACCATCCGTCCCATAAAGCGCCATGTTTCGGACACGAAGATCATTTTTGTTGGCCCGAGAGTCATGCTTGAGAAAAAGAAGAGATGAAGAAGAGATGAGGCAAAATGAGATAGACAGTGCTGCCGAAACTACTCGACGTTCTGCGGCATCCTTGTGTGATCGACGACAATCACGAATAATAGCCTGCCTTGTTCCTTTTTACTGAGTCGGAAAGACGATCACAGGTTGGGGGGGCCCTTTGCTGAACGCCTACATGGTCGTACACAATTTTGCATTCGCCGCTGCATCTGTTCCTTCAACGTTCGTCAATGCACGATTCTCCCAGCGCGTATTCCCGACCACAACGATGAAGAAGGGAAGGCTGAACAGGTGGCAAGGATCAGGGGTTTGAGTGAAAGGGGGAAACACGTTGAGGCGATTCGTCTGTGGTGTTTCTTTGTGTCCTCGTGTCTGTTCTCTCAGTCAGGTAGGGATTTCTCAAATAGATGCCAAGACCTGGAGGACAGCTCTATATCGTGACCATCTTCGTCAGTCGCAGTCAATTTTATTTCTATTCGGTTTATGTACAACTTTAGCCTGCCCTGTCTCGCGACGCCTTTAATGCCGACTTTCATCAAATTTGCGTGCGCCGACTCCCATCCTGTTCTCTTATCCTTCAATTCGCGTCTCCACTTGCACAGGCCCAAACCATAATGAAGGCCAGGTCAGGGATCATCACATCAGTGTTGCTAGCTGCCAGTATAGTACTGTCTGCAGCCTCTCTTGCTGTTGCTGCTTCAGAGGCCGAAGAAGCAGCACAAGATAACGCCAACGCCAACGCCAGCGCGCCCCTCGTCTGCCCGCAACTGCACGTCATTGCCGCCCGCGAGACCACGGCGCCGCCCGGCTTTGGTTCCGCCAGCACTCTTGTCGATTTGATACTGAAAGCATTTCCCGGCGCCACATCCGAGGCCATCGTCTACCCGGCCGCCGGCAACTCCAACCAAAACTACAGTCTCAGCGTGACAGCAGGTGTCCTGGCGGTGCTGGCGCAGGTGACGCAGTTTGCGGCGCAGTGCCCCGAAACCGTACTCGTGATGCACGGCTATTCGCAGGGCGCGCAGATACTAGACAATGCATTTTGCGGCGGGCCGGACGGGGACAGCTTGCTGGCGACGCCACCCCTCATCCAAACGGCCATCGGCAAGAACGTAGCGGCGATTATCATGATGGGCAACCCACGGCACGCGGCAGGCCTGCCGTACAACGTGGGGAACGCCACTGCGCCCGGCTTTGCGGCGCGGCCCGTGGGGTTCCAATGTCCGCTGTACCAGGCACGGATACAGTCGTACTGCGACTCACCGGACCCGTTCTGTGCCAACGGCACAGACGCCGCGTTCCATCAGGGATACGGGACGCGCAACGGGGGGGACGCACTCCAGTTTATCGTGAGAAAAGTGCTGTTGTAGAAGCGGGACCGGTACGCGGTAGTCGGTGGTTTCTCTGCCTTGCATTTGTTAGAGCGTTTTGTGACGAGGCTTTGCATCTTTAATATATCATTTCCATTCTAGCACCACGTTGTCCTCTCAGTTGTAGTTGAACTCGTTGGGCTTGGGCAATGGATAGGTATCGGACCGCGAGGACGCAAACGTCTTGACAGAGCGATCTAGAAGCGCGCGGATCCACAACTGTGTCGGTACATCGGCAAACTCGTAGGCCACACGCATGGCGAAGCCGATACGGTACTGCCCCATAAGGCCGGCGCCAAGCTTCTCAAACGAGCGGAAGATGGTGCGGCACAGGCGACGGTTGCACGCTTCAAACGGCCGCGCGGCCGATAT
The DNA here is from genome assembly GCA_001630435.1 of Sporothrix globosa. NCBI lineage: Eukaryota > Fungi > Ascomycota > Sordariomycetes > Ophiostomatales > Ophiostomataceae > Sporothrix > Sporothrix globosa. Next base: position 3,756,039 of record LVYW01000004.1, read on the forward strand.
GGGTGCATCAATGTCTTGTGGCCGCAGGGCGTCGCAGGGGTCGGTGGAAGAGGGCAAGAGCTGTTTGGGCGAAGAGGACAGGTCGCCGTCGGTCCCACCTGGTGACAAAGGGGAGGTCGAAGGCACAAACATGGAGCCAACGTCGCTGTGCATGTTGACGCTGCTGCTAGTGGTGGGTGACACGGTAGGTGCCTCAGTCGGTGAGCTCATGGCTGTGCTACCACTCGTGGTCATAGTACTCGTCGTCGTCGTCGCCGTACGTGCAACACTCGCCTCCGCTTCGGCCTGGGTCTGGGCCCGACCCTGCGCCACAATCGTCTCATATCGAACGCCTGCGCACTGGTTGAGACTCTCCTGGATAATCAGCATGGACGTCACATAGCTCAGGTAGATGCTGGAGATCCACGGGTTGGGGTACTCGAGCACAGTTGCATAGGGCGAGGCTGGTGCGTCGGCAGGCATGTTGGATGGGACCTCGGTATACACAGGGTCCCCGAGAAATTTAGACGCCTCCGAATACCAGGCGCGGAATGTTGCGTGCAAGCTGGCCGCGTCGCGCCGCAGCATCACCACCTGAGCCTGGTCGACGGGCAGGCCGTGTTGGCGCGTCTCGCGGATCACCCAGAGGTTGCGCATAATTTTGGGCAGACGCGCAAGATGGGCCACATGGCGATCGATGACGGCCACGGCGTCGGCTGGAAGGAAGTCGTTGAGCGGTAAATCGATGCCCTCGAATTTGCTTTTGAGCAGCCGCTGCCACTTCTTCTCGGCCAGAAAACAATCGCGGCCCGTGAACAGCGCGTTCATGATGATGATGGACCGGAACGAAAAGAGCATTGCGCGGTCCCACGCCTCGACGAATCCGTCCGTGCCGCGGTGCTGCATCAGACTCGATACCGCGCTCGAGTGCTGCAGCCAGCCACTGGAGTTGCCCGACGTGTCGGCAAACAGCTCAAACAGGCACATGACCATGGTCGTGCACAGCGTCTCAGACGAGCGCCACTCAACGGGGTGGTTGAGCGCCGCCTGCAATGCCTCCAGCGACTGGCCGTACAGCTGCCGGCTCTGCACAACCATCACCTCGTTGCCGCGCGACTTGCCCAGCAGATGCATCGCCAGCGCGCACACGGCGCTGTCGAGCGTGACTTTCCGGCCGAGCCGTGCGGGCACGCTGCGGAACCACGACCCGTAAAAGAGCACCTCCTTGGGAGAGCGGTCCATGTCGACCATCTCGAGGATCGTGTTGACGTAGGCGGCGCGGTCATCGCGAAGATGCGGCGGGATGGTGGTCGCGGCCGACAAGAATTCTTCGCCGTTGGCATACGCAGAGGTCATTAGATCGATAAATAGAGGAACGACAATACCGTTGTGGTGGCTATTGTGGTGGCTATTGTGGTGGCCATTGTGGTCGCCGTAGCTCGTGACGTAGCCCTTGCCATGGTCTTTGCCGCTGCTACGGCCGGAGTTGCCACCTTCGGGATGCGGTGACACGGAGGCCAATGTAGGTGTGCATTCGCTGCGCTCGGTTGCAGCCGCCGCACGCTCCCTGCCGCCTTGTCCCCTCCTCCGCACCTGATGCTTGCCCGACACAAACTTGAGCGACCGATCGTAGCCTGGGCAGTCGACGCCGTACGTGGCGCACTTGGCGCAGCCCGGGTGGCCCTCGTCGCAGCGCACGCGGCGCCGGACGCACAGAAGGCAGCCGCGACTTCGAGGTACGCCAACCATTGTGCTTCGTGGTGGCCGAAGCGATTCACCTAGGCAGTGGTCTTGAAGAACATTGGAAGAGCCGGTAGGGGTGGAGGATGCACAAAGTATTTGTCGTGAAAATTACCATCTCGAAAATGTCTCGAAAATGGAAAGAGCCGCAATAGCGGAGGAAGGAACTCTCCGATGTGCTTGAAGTGATGGTTGCGCCTGCCCTTGACCCACAGTGAAGCTCTAACTGGGCAGGAACTTCCATATTCTTCCCCCTATCGTGGCTTAGAGCCGATCGACAACCGCCGTTGCCCGCCGCCGCACTTGCCCTATTTGGACGTTCATACGAGGCAGGTCCTGCACGTGACAGCGACCGAGTTGCAACGTACGACGACATCATCACAGCCTATTCAATGGACGACAAAAGACGGATTCGTGTAACAAGTGCTCTCCTTAGAACCGATCTGGACGCCGGCCAGTTAAGTTATAGGGAAGAGAAATGCTCCGGAGGGGAAACGAACAAGGGCGGACAGACTCTAATTCTCCGGCCAGAATCGAAATGAACCTCAGCAGTTGATAAACGCGAGAGAAACTGTAAACCCCTTGGGGAAACTCTTGATGAATCAGTGAGATTGAAGTGACTCGGCAGGATGTGCCCTACGAGCCTGATATGTGACCAGTTCAGCGTGTTGCCCGGTTGCTCATTCCTGCACTCATCTTTCGTCCAGCTTCTTCCTATTCTGACAAGGCAGCATTCCTCACTGAAAATCACCAAAAAAGATGCTTCAACGGGATAACAATAATAGCCACCATATGTCACCGAGCCACCCCGCCAAAGGGCTGGAAATAGTTTCATATGGAAATTCATAACAGGTGTCGCCATCGTAATTGTTTTTCTTATGTTCTGCCGTCTTCTTTTATTCTTTCCTTCCCTTCTTTTCTATCTACCTGAAATCGACAGGGACCAGGGCTTCTAGACGGCTGGGCCGTCCCAAATGCATTGCAAGACGACAGACGCGGCTCGCCGTTGAAGAAGCCAACATATGAAATGCCAAAAGTGTCCCGCAATATATCCGACAGTGTGTTTCTTTTTGTGTTTTCGTTTCATGCAATGGTTTTGCTTTCCTCTTTCAACCATTGGTCCTGCTTATGTGGCTCACTTATCCTTGGCCGGATGTGCAATGTGAAACATGTTGCTTTTTCGTCTAGCAGGCTTGCTATTCTCGTGATGTACATGGACGTCCCAGGCATGGAGTCATACAACACATTTGTGTGTGGCAGAAAGGCCTAAAAGGGTTAGTGAAGGCAAGAGGGGCATGGCGACGATGCTTGCTAGTTGTTACTCTCATTTTGTCTTAGTTTCTACAGTCGGCGGTAGTAAAATATTCGTTAACGTGACATTCTATGTTTATTTTCGTGATATTTTCTTTCCAATATTTGTACATTATAATCTGGTAGGAATGCGAGAAAACAAAATAAAATAACAGGAAGCAGTAGGAGACGGAGACCAGCATATAGGACGTCTGCCGCTTTGCCGTGTGACGTTACGAACGGATTCTAACTTTTGATTTTGCATTGCTAGCCAGGCTCGCTCTGATATTACCTACTATTTCCCTTCATATATGTTCCCCTCACTGACATGGACGGCAGCAAATTTTTATCGCTTTTTAAATCATCATGCCTACGACTACGGGTTCGAGGTAAAGAGGTTGTTTTTATCAAAGTGTACTTTGCATCCCGTGATCAATGTCTTGTTAGGACAACAACTAACACAAAAACAAAGCACTTTCACAGGCGGTTTGGAAGACACAGATTACAAGTGAGACGCATCAAAAGCACTGAACCTCGCCCGTTGGTTGCCTTGCCGCCCGCTCCTCATTGCCGTTGATACAAAGTCCTCCCATTCTTTGGCGATGAGGCCATATTTGCAAACCATACAACTCTTCGATCCACTCCTGTTCATTGCGTTATTGTTGGCTACAGTCGGCATGGACTGCATTGCGTTGACGGCGAAGGAAGTTGGCTGCCGACCTTCCGACCTTTTTCTATACGCGATTCTGCACCGAAGACATCGTAGACATCCATTTTTTGCTTTCAATCTAAAAACGTAAAATCTACTCATGCCTTTCATTGCCTTCCTCCCATTTTTCAGATTGGACATTCATTTTTAGCCCGCACCCTACGCCTGCACTAGTTGTTCATGTAGAACGAGTTTGAGGACGGAGCAAAATGAGGAAGAGGACGTATGCACATTGTACGCGGAAGTTGGGGACAGAAAACATACTGGACTGCATTGGCGTTCGATTGCAGGCGGTCTTATTCTTATGCAGTGCAACCCTGCCCTTTTCCTCAATTTGTGTTTCCTTCTCCTGGTCATACTTTACTAGTCTTCTTCCATGCTCGCCGATGACACCACCAGAAGTTCTCAATTGACCCGGGGCCGGGTGTAATGTGAATGGGACGCACCTCCCCTCACCGCCATTGTCAGAAGGAAGCAAAAGGGGGTACCGAACACTATGAATGACCAACATTCTCTGGAAAAGGATGGAAGGGCAGAGATAAGATGAACCAAACCACCGTTACCTTTTGGTCAACCCCGGGAGAATAAACGAACGACAAGGAATGAACCCCTCCAAGATCTTCTGTAAGAGGGGAAGACGTGGGTTGGGAGGATGAAGGGAAAATAGAGGCAAGGGTGGAATAAAAGTTGAGGTCGTACTGCATATATAGTGGGAGGAGGGAGAATGAGGGAGGATAGGAGGTTCACTTCAAGTTAAAAAATAAAATAAAATAAAATCGCATGAGGTGGGGCATTTTGCACCCTGCAACCGCGTTGGTGATACGAGACGAGGCAAGTGTCAAGAGGGACGAAAAGAAAAAGCAAGATGCAACAGTTCAGAGCCTCGAGTGTGGATGGCTCAGCAATGGGGATTTGAATTACGCTTTCTCTTTAGTTTTGTCAACCATCGGTGACCCCTGCGCTTTCTGCGGCAAAGAGAATCGACGAAAGAAAACATGTGCTTTTCCTGGCACAAAGATACACAGGAGGCAGGCTAGGAAATATTTCTTGTACCAAGTGCAACCCCCGCTGTATTGAAGTCACTTTTGCCGCCGATAGTGCGTGATTCCTGCATATTTGGTGCCTTCGCTCTGCGCTTGTTGATGTGATGGCGGAGAGTGACCGACCGGGCAGGACGAGGAAGAGATCTTGGCTGGCTCGGCTGGCATATCTCCATATGTAGTTTTGTGCATCACAAGAGTACGACATATAAGTAACATATGCGGCGGGAAAGGTGGGAAAGACGGCGACGAAAAAAAAAAGACCCCACTACGGAAGACGGGGCACAAGAAGACCGTAAGAGCGTAGTTAAGTTGTGTGGATTGGCACATGATAATGGGAAAGGGGTCTTAGGGCGAAAGGCGCGCGGCCGGGGGGCGAGAAGAAGAGGAGATGGTAGATCAGAAATCAGGAACCGGCACGTTCAAAGTCACTGGGACAAGAAACTGCGAAGCAGATGGCGTATCTCTTGTTGACAAGAAATAGGCAGTAGGGGATTGGATGAGAAAAGAAACGTACCCGATTCTTGTTGGCTTTGCCCTGATCTAAAAACAGGGACAAGACAGGTTTAGACAAGGAAATACGATATACATACGACATATGTGTCGTACGAAATAGTTGAGGGGTCTTTTTCTCTCAGTCTGGCAAGTCTGGCTTTAGGGTTGTTTGGCAGGCTGGGATCAATGTTTTGTCGATTGCACTACTGATGCTTGCCCTTTTATGTCAAGGTTAAGAATCACGAATAAAGTAAACGCGCACGAACTCCGTATTTTGTTCGCAAACACGGATTTATGTATCCATCTGCGAGGATGTTGCTTGTAGAGAGCTTCCCCGTGCTGGAAAGCGTCGTTTCAGTTTCAGCTGTTTCCCACCATTTTGGACAACGTCAGCTAAGCATATCCGCGAAAGAACCACACAAAGTATGCGAGTCACACGAGTCACTGTAACGGGCCCATATCGACAAGAAAATCGTCATACGCCCAGTCTTTCCGTCCTATATTTAGTGGCATTTTGAGCTCTTTTATGATGGAGACAGCCCAGGGCGTGGGGTCAAAGGGATGGACTTTGGGTTGTTAGGAATGTCGAAAGTGGAGGAGAAATAGGCAGATCGGCCGTTACGTGATTGGCACGCAAGAGCAAACGGGACAAAACAGGCGTTGTTGATGGAACTCATTGCTGGAGCTTTCAAGCTTTCGATGGTAAGGAAGCAGACGAAACTGAGGCGGAGAGGCACTGTCAATAAGAACATACATATGGGACCTTCACAGTTTACAAAAGGACTCGATATGGCCCAACTCCTATGCTCGCCTAGATCTCTGGAACTCTGGTCCTGTCTGAGCCTCTGAGCCCGCCAACCTTCTTGGTAATACTCCGTACAGCCTTGCTGATGGACGGCACAGGAGGCGCCTCCAATGTGTCCACTGTTGGTCGGTTTCTACTGAAAGAGGAGCCCCATGCAGAGATAACGGGGGCCACATTGGTTGTAAAAGGGGGTCCAAGAACGAGAAAAGTACGAGAACCGCAAAATAATAATGCGCCCGTAAAAAAACGCGTAAAGTGGATTGGGGTTTCGATGAAGCCGTGCCGAGATGCGTTGGGTTAGGCCAGTTGCCCCCTATTTTGTTTCTCATTCATCCTCATCCCCCCGGTCGTCATAATATTACGTCTGCACTGCTCCCCCGGGACCAATCACAAGTGTTCTCCCCACGACGCGTCTCCCTGTCCGCACGCAGCGCCATTTCAGTTCCACTCAGCCGTTGGCCGTCTTGTTGCTCTGTCTCTCGGTTTTGTATTTTTCTTGCTACCTGTGTTGTACCAACCGCACCCTTGTGTCGCATACCGTACCGGCGAATAAAATAAACATTTCGAGAGCGCGTCTGAGCGCAAGTACAAAGAACCAGGCCAGAAACAAAGGCGGCCCAGAATGTGGGGAGGAGTCACTCCTTATACGACGGCCATACGGATTACCAATGTCCTCAATCGCCGAACTGGTCGTCAGCTCCTATTTACGCAAACAAAAACAGTCAAGAATAGACAAATACGAGGTTCAGTAGGTACGACGCAGAGACACCGATAACGGATCAAGACATCCAAACAGGCCTTACACGTCATTTCTGTAGGCAAGTGCTCTTTTTGCTTAGTTTTGTTTTACTTCTTGGTGGTCTGGCAGTGCATATTTTGTACTCTCTTGTTTCGCTACTGTTTGTTGGTATCAAGGACGATCTCATTTCGTATGTAGCTAGGTGTTTGTTTGGCGTGCTTCTCTTTCCTTCTTTTAGTTCTGACTCGTGGCTCCTCGCTCGCCATTGTCAGGGTCTTGTTTTCCCTTGCAGATACGGTGCCGAGGACGCCTGTTCTCATTGATCCATTCCTACGAATACGCACGGCCTTAACCTTCGCCTCGCGTCTCTGCAGTCTCCTCCTACCCTGTTCCCTCGCCTCCCGCTCCTCGTAATTTAGCAATTGCCTGTTTTGTTCTGGTGTGGTTCCCTTTGTTTCTCCTTTGCGTTTTCTCCATACAACATACGTCGTTTGTAGATCAACCATGACGAGTATCAGAGCCTACGAACCCCTTTTCTGTTGACGGGCGCTGACGAGCATTCCATTCCATATCAGCTCGCCTGCCAGTGTTGTTTGTATGTTGTCGTCCCATTTTTTTTTGGTCTCGATTTTGCCCATTCCGTATTTCTTGTTTGTTCCCCCCCGTTTTCTCACGAGCACCCGTTGCCTCCCTAAAGCATCACACCCACTTCACCCACTCGACCCTCCGTGTTACTGCTTGGCTCCTCACACGACGTATCTTGCGTGGAAGAAGGTAGGTTCACAATCTAGCAACGGGCATGCCAAGACCGGAGAGTCTCTTACACTGGCTCACTGGTACAGTAAAGTGCACGACTGTGTAGCCTTCTTCCCCTTGGGTTTGTCATTCTTGCGGCGGCCAAGAGAGTACGTGTGGGTAAAGTGCATCACGGCTACTGTCTCATTATGGTGTATTTTGCGAGTACAAGACACGGGAGAGGATCGCACTGTCATGCTCTCAGTGTCCTGCATACTGAGCCTTGTATTGCATCCGCATTTTGCAATTGGCGAGGGGCCTGGCCCGGCCGATTCACACGGAAGAGTCGCCGTGCCTCCTTGATTAACTTCACATCTTTTCTTTTCTGCGCAGAATTCATACCAGGCCAGCATTAATGGCCCGTCCGCAATCAAGAGCAATCAGGATGGGTGTCCCATGTCAAAAGAAAACTGCTTTGTCGTACTTTCGTAGTGGCCCGGCCATCCTTGCAAAAGTGTCCCCTATTTCGTGTTTCTCTGGGGTTGGCCCTTGCGTTCCATTTCCCCTGGCGAGAACCATGCTCCGTCCGCACGGTGCCCACGTTCAACCAGTTTTTATGTTGCACTGGAGGAGACGAGATGCTTAATCCATCAACCTGTCCCATGCCCCTATCCTGTATGCATCTGACAGAGAACCTCAAAATGCTGGTTAAGTTGACAGCTTGGTTGTCTTCTTTCCATGTGCAGCCAAGCGAAATACCACTCTGCTTTGGTGCGTTCAATGCTACTGGTACGGGACCCTGAATTGCACATTGTAATGGCGATGTGAGGACCTGGAGGGGACCGGCTTGTTACGGAGTGTTGTGGAGAACGGTAATTCGTACGTGGAGTTTGGTGAGACTTGCACTTGCTCTACCCGCACACCAAAAAAAATACATAAAAGAAAAACAAATCAACTTACCACCTCAAAGGCTCAACCCTGTCCCTGTCTCTCACGCACTGTCGACGACTGCCGCACGGCTTCAACCAGGAAAAACGGACGAAATATCACTGGCGTCGGCGGCACATCGTCAGACATAACACGGAAAATACGCATATGCATAGGCAAGGGGACAGGGCAATTAGCCCTTTGGGCCCTTGGAGTATTACGGGATGCTTTCCTGGTCCCGTCTTCTTCGATATTTGGGTTGTCTTTGGACGCCTCGTGCTGCTCAGATTGTAAATCTTACATTACTTTCATACATGCCGCATCTGCACATAACACTATGTCGTAGAAGCGGTCGAGATGAGACCGCGTTTGATATTATTGTGCATTGAGGGAAAAAGGGCAAAAGGGCGGAGTGAAATGGTCCTCGCTTAGGCTTTCTGGTGTGGTAATGTGCATCTTGCCTGTAATTTAATGACATCCATGTCACCTCCGCCCAAACCCAGGCAAGACAGATCAGATCCCCCCCTTTTCTCTCATAGCTCTCATCGGCTACCTTGGTCTGGCATACTCGAAAACATGCAGCGTGTTGAATCTTATACGGGGTAGCTTTATGGTGTATTTGCGCTGCATTTGTCTCATTGATGTGAGATCTGGCGTTTCTCGCACCGAGCTGTTCCGGAAAAGGGCAGTCTTGCTTTAGCTTTTTTTTTTTTTTTTTTTTTTTTTTTTTTTTTTTTTTTTTTTTTTTTTTTTTTTTTTTTTTTGGCAAATACGTCTCGTAGGTCAGACCAAACAGAAAAGCCTTCCTCCTCAGTCGCTTCCTCAGTTGTTGACACTTTTGTTATTTCCATAGGCCCAGGTCAACGAAACTGGCCACTCAACAGACTCCACCTTTGCACCTGTGTTCGCAATATATGCGAAATAATATCTGCAGTTGTCTCGCCTGCAAGCCAAAATTGGGTTGGTTAAGGTCCTTTCAAATTGGCCAGAGACATATGCGGAGTAGTGCTGCTCTTTCCTTCTTTTGAACGCTTGTGTGCTCCGTGCTCCATGGTCTATTATTGTAGTCTTACATTTTAGCTGGAACCTGGCCCTTTCCTAGTTGGTGCATCTCGCAACACACGCTAGCGTGTAAATCTCCAGGGGCCCCTGGAATCGTGCTCTGCAGCAGACTGCAGCAACCTGCATCGAGCAACTTCCAGGGCTTAGTGGGGTCAGCGACACCTTCTGTCCAACAGCATGGTTGCCCTGGCTTATGCCCTAAGCGGCCCTGAAAACAAACCGCTTCAGGCACCGTCACCTCTCTGTGCGACTTATGGAAAGAGCTCCACACAACCTTTCTCTTGCTTCAATCATTTTCTCGTAACCGCCTTCCTGGCCGCATCCACTCGCAGTAGCGTAGCGCCTTCTTCGATCTCCGGCCCATCCTGCGCCATCGGTCGGTCCTTCCCTGCTTTGTCTCCTGCTTTTGCCCACACCGTTGAATCGTTGTTTCCCAGCTTGTTTGGCGGTCGCTCTTGCCTCTATCTCGGGCGTAATACTCAGCTTTTTGGGGTTGTTTGCCATCTGCATTGCATCGTCTCTTCCTTGCCCTCGGCTCTCTTTTCTGACTTCACTTTCCCCCCAATCGACCTTCGTTTCAAGATTCTCGCGTCTCCTCTTTAAGTTTTTCTTCTAGACTTCGCCGCCTGTCATTTTTATCGTTTTCTTTTGCCTCGCGAGTATCATTTTCCTCTTACCCTCTCAAAAAGTATCCGTCGGTTTTTTTTTTGGCCTCACGCCCCCCCTTATTTCGCCTTCGCTTTTTCTCCCCCATTCCTAGACATACACAAGCCCGCTGTAGTCGCAGCAGCAGGTTGCATTGTTGCGGCGCCAGCAAGCCCCCTCCCCAATCATTTTCTCATTCCCGTATTCCCTGGCTCCCGGTGCGCAGCCACGGGTGTGTTTTGGCTTTGCTCCAGCGGGCCAGTGTCTCTCCTGGCTCTATCTCCACCTCTGCCTTGCCTCTCTCCTCTCTGTTCTCCTGTCCCCGTCGTGTCTGTTCGTCTCCTCTCTTCTCCCTTTTCACGTCTTCCGTTTTTCCTTTGCTGCTCCTTTTCTTCGTTCTTTGTCGACCTCACTTCCTTTTCCCCTCTCCGTGCTAACCCACACGCGTCCCTGGTCGTCTCCTTTTCTCCTTGCTTCTTCGTTTTCTGTTTCTTTTTCATCTTCTCTTGTCTCCTTTCTGTGTGTTGCTCGTCGTCCTTCGCTCGTTTTCTCGTCCGGCTTCTTCTCTGGTTAGAGGAGAGCAACCGGGGTCCGTTTGTCTCGCCCTGTCCTCCGCTCCTTCTCCCATCTTTCTCGTCTTCTTTCTCTTGTCGTTTCGTCTCTTTCGACTTTCTATCATCTGCAATTACGCCTCTTTCCGCTGTTTCTACGATCATTTTTTTGGAGGGTTTCTGTTGACTTCTTGGTTCTTGTGTGCTTCGTTCCTTTTCTCGCCTGTCCTTATTCTTTTCAGCATCTCGACCGTCTCCTCCCGCTTCGATCAACCCTGATCTTCTTTTTTTCGTCTCGCCCGGCTTCGAACGATCTCCTTTTTCCCTTTCTCCACCGACTGTCGTATATCTCGATTTTCGTATCTTTGAGCGTGGCATTCTCGACGCCTTCTCGATATTCCTTTCTCCTACGAAGTACAAGCGAATACGGCTGCGTTGCACTATTCTGATCGACCATACTCGTTTCTCTCCTCCCCCCAGTTGCGTCCCCTCTTTCGATTCTTAGTTCTGGATGACTGGGACCGGCTACACTTGAACGTGATCTTCGTCGACACTGTCTGACAAGTCACCACGGTTTCGACCCGACCTGTTAGTTCTGTCCTACCTCCCATCGTCCTTGCGTGTCTCGCCTTGCCCACACATGCCATACCCCCTTCTTCAAGCCTTACTGGTGAAATATTTCGCTGCTTGCCCGCTTTGCTGCCCATTATGCCCTACAAACTGCTCTCCCACACACCCCCAGCTTATTGAAACCCGCAAATTTGCTCGCTCTCCCCTTTCGTCGTCGTGGAGGGTTGCTCACGGTTTCTTGTGCCTGAGCCAGAAATAGACAAGCAGTACACAAACTCTTGGTGCGAAAATTTCGAGACAAAGAGACTCGTTTTCACCTGCATTCACCTGTATTCAACTGAAGTTTGTGAAGACAAAGGCGTCTCGTCTGTTTTCCTGGCCATGAACATTTAGCTTGCATTATCTTCCGTCCATCTTGGACAACCTCTCGTGATTCACTACACAGCGTCCTTCCATCCCACACAATCTCTTTGCTACCTGGTGACTATCAATGAACATCTCTTACTGACCTGTTTGCCAACAGAGCACTCTCTCAAGACTTGGCTTCTTTGTCTAGGCGCTAGGGTAATATGGCTGCTTTGGTCCAGGGCTACCCTCAACAAACTGGATCCTTGACCATGCTTCAAACACGGCCTTCTTCCGCTGGTGGTATGCTGCCTCCTCAGAACCAGGGCCCGTCGCAGTATGCTGCCCAGCAGCCGCGCACCAGCTTCTACGGAGCATCTAATAACATGGGAGCTGCTCCTGTGCTCTACCGCTCCTCCACGGCACCGATCCAGCCATATGCGTTCACGTCTACCCCGAGCCTTCACGCCACAAACGCATGGCAGCCTCAGATGCAGCAGCACTCACAATACACCCCGGCAGGCAACCCTCGGACCTCCACCACTGCTCCTCAGCTGCCCAGAGTGCAGAGCTTCGACAGTGCTCAGAGCCTTGGACGGATCAGCCGTCAGCCCACCAGCGCCTCCACGAACAACCTGGCTACCGGCACACCTACCGCGAGCCGTTTTGTAGGCAGCCGCGACGACTCATCATTGCCTACCCAGGATGTTCGTCGGGTGTCTGCTACGCCGCGTCCTCAGTCCGCCGCCTATCTGACTGGTTCTGCTCCGCAGCTTTCATTTGCGCAAGCGATACCCGCTCGTCCTTCCCCAGACAGATACCGCCGGCCGGCCGGTAACTCGCAGCAGCAGCAGAAGCAGACGTCACAATCGCAGGCCTCTGCCGTCCCTTCGGGTTCCGGCATGGCCAGCGTTGGCCACCTGTACGCCTCGAATGGTGGTAGCAACAGTAGCCTGCCCGACCAGCAACAAAAGTCGTCGATGCTGCGTACGCAGCCTCTATCTCAGTTGGGTGCGGATCCGCGCCGGAACAGTTTCCACGACAATATGCTCAACGGTTTGGCTGCCGACGACATCCAGCTGCATCGCCAATCCAGTGACGATGTGAAGCGGTTCCGTCGCCGTAGCATGTCGTCTCTGAGCGCCTCTGAGTACACGATTGCCCCTGTTCTGCCAATGCCCGAGGATTTCCGCTGGCAACAACAGCCTGCGCCAAGGAGCCCCACAAAGGAAAAGCTTCTGACGCCCGTGAACTCACACCAACCTGTGGTGCATCACGTAAAAGCCGGCAGCTCTGAAAGTATCGCATCTCACCGCACCAGTGGCTCGCGTCCATCTGTAAGTACTTTTCCATTACGCGTTTTGACATGAATGACTTTCCCTCCATTTAATTCCCCCTGCATACGCAGTAGCACTCTTTTACCAAATCACGAAATACTTTGAGTGGGTTTGGGCTTAACCGATTCACTAATACATAGCATCCATTTCGTATAGTCTACCAACCGGAACAAGTCTTCTCTTGCAGGCTCCACGATCAACTCTGCTTCTTCAGTCGTTGTCAACCAGAACGATGCGCTTACCGACAAGGACAAGGAGACTCCGAGACTCATCAACATCCCTCCCCGCATCTCTTCCGATGTCACCAGCCGTCTGGCTAGTACGCTGTCGTTCACTGGCACACCTGTCGACGTTGGCAGCGAAGGCAGCGATGCTGGCGGTTCGTCAAATGTGACGGCCCCTCCCGCCATCAACCAAAACGGCAATCCGGCCAGCCCGGCTGGTAGCATCCGCGAGGCTCCGGCGGCCCGACCGTCTGGGATGCCGAGCCACCTCGAGAGTCCTGCTATGCGCCACCTTTCTGCTATCAACCAGAAGGGCGGCAGGCTTCGGAGCAAGACCTCAAAACTCCGCCGTGCATTCTCTTTTGGTAGTGCTGCCGACTTCCGCAAGGCAGACGGTCCGGACGAAGAAACTGAAAACGTGGCTTTGCCGAACAAGTTGCAAAAGGAGATGACCAGCCAAGAGGCCTACGATGCTGAGCAGGCTCGTATTGCGCAGCAGCAAGAGGAGGGCGGCATTGGTAGCAGCATTTATGGCGCCAAGATCTTTTCGGGCTCGACCGACAACCTGTCCATCTCATCGACGGCTTCGTCTGCGTCCATCATGATTCGCAAGATGGGTCGTGGCATGAAGAAGAGCACGCGGTCGCTTGTCGGCCTGTTCCGGCCCAAGTCTGTCATTGGTGTTCCGGCGGCAGACGGACCGGTGGCCAGCCCTGTCACAACGTCGAACGGCGAGGCTGTTGAGGCTACTGTGTCGATGGTGACGGTGGAGGCTGAGCGCGAGCGTGTCAATGTCAACTCGGACCTTCACGACAAAACCGGCGGTGGTACGGGCTTCCCCCGGCTGGAGAGAAACTCGATTGATGCCTCTCGCATCTCCATGACATCTGACCGCCTGGATAGCTCGGGCACCGACAACTCGGCGGTGGCGCGGAAGAGCGTCATTGAGGGCGACAAGGAGCGTGCTGAGGTTCTGGCGGCTGTCCGGAAGGGCATTTTGAAGAACACCAGCGGCGCCTCCAGCCCATCACGAAGTCCGGCTGACATGCGCGGCCCCGCCCTTGAGCTGTACAACCCGCCTCCCATTAGCGAGTCACCGGCGTCGAGCGCGCCTAGCACGCCCAACGATGACGTGCAGGGTCATAAACGGACGGGCTCTGTGGCTATTGGCGGTGAGGACTACTTTGTGTCGGCCCTTCGTCTGCGCAACGATAGCCGCAGTGGTAGCAGCACGCCGCAGGGCTCTATGAAGCGATCTGCTACGTTCAGCCCCCGTATTGTTTTCTACGACACATGGCACAGCCAGGAGTACGACCGCCGGGGCGAGATTGCCACGTGCAACCGCCTAACACCCATGCTTGCTCAGCAGATCAAAGAGGAGCTGAACAGCTTCAAAATGGTACGTTGCCCGCTCGTGTTTCTTGTCTACTTGCAATATATTCTAACTCATTGTCCTACTGCAGGAAATGGAGGTCCACGAAAACTCGAAGATATACACGCACTTCTTCTAACGAACATGAACAACGGTGGCTACACTTCCTTGTACATTGATTTCGATCTTCCGTCACATTAGCAAAGCGGTTTTTCTGCGACACGCATATTGTATTTTCAGCAGCCGTATTTTCTGTTACCAGAGAATTTTGTCTCTTGGAACAGCATTGTCTTGGTGTAATGGCGTCGTTCAGGCTCGTGGCCCCTTTTTTCCGACTTGGCAGCTGAAGGACAACATATGCCGACCCGTTTTACCGTTTGGCTGTCTAGGGCTTACGGCTGTCACAACCCGCATAAACGATCATCAAAATTCAACACGGACTTCCACCGCACCAACGAAAATAGGACAGAGAGAAAGGAGAGAAAGGGGATTTCCCGGACTGGTAGGAGCAATTCAGTTTGTATTCTGCCTAAGAAGGTCCGGAAGAACGACGAACAGACCAGCACCACTGAGAAGAAGGAACAATACAAAAGTCCTTTGACGAAACAACGGACGGATTTAAGATTTTTGGGCATCCGAACGCAGTGGTGCAAGCAAGCAGCGACTTTCACGGTACTTTTTCTTGAGTGTTTTTATTATTTTACCTTATTGGCTTAGCTTATTTCGTTTCTGCTGTTTCTTAGTCATGGCGATCGCGCTCCTATTTTTTGTCATGTTTTCCCTTTCTGCCGGCTTTTTTGTCTGTTGCCGTTTTATTATTTTTCTTCCCTTTCTCTGGCATTTCTGTTTTTCTCCTCCCCCTGCTGCAGGCGGCCTAATTTCTGAGAGTGTGTGCATTGTTCTAGTTTAGCAGCAGCTGAGAAAATAACAGACACAGAAGTGGAAGGCACTGAAGATGCGACTCAAACAGCCATTACAAAAACCGTATGAGAAGTGAACAAAATAAAGCAAGTCAGAAAACCCGACGTACACCGTAAGCAGAGTCCTTCGTGCTTTCCCAATATCTGATGGTGCGCTGGCATAAAGGAAGGATGCAGCCCCTGATCATAAAACCATAATTTATTGTCCTGCATTATGGCGCGGAAGCTATGGCGACGAAACACTCGAAAGTCCCAAAAATAACGTCACCTGTGGGGGCGTCTCCTATTCCAGTGGTCCAGAGAGTCCACTGAACTGCATATGACGCGGGGCTGAAGATTGGACCCAGCATGCAGGCTGCCGGCCAATCATGACGCGACAGCCAAGCCTTTTGGGCCCCGTCGGGGTTTCTGGTCTCCCGCTCGTCCTCAGCCTTGCGCTATGATCCATAAAAGGCAAGTGTCAGGGCGTTGGGCAAAAGGTGGCGGCTGACGGACTCTTATCGCGATAAGAAATAACCCGCCACAGAAACTTTTTCCCCAACCGGAAAGACGGGACAGGACTCACTTTCTAATCACTTAAACGAGGCGCACGTAAATTTCTCGTCATCCACACGCAATTGCAACGAACCCCGGAAACAACGAGATTTTGTCCTTGAACCTTTGCGACAGACCCCGAAAAGCTGGAGGCCCGTATTCTACGACCGGTGTGGGCTTGGGCGCGGCCGTTTCGTTCAGCGCCGTCATCTTGCGTCCCTCCCCCGTCATCGTCTACTTTTGCAAATTCGTTCATTTGTTTTAGATTTCACTTCAGCCGCTCTACTGTCACCATGTCTTCCACAGAAGCCGCCGTCCCCACTACCACTGTGGCGCCTCCAGTGGCTGGGGCATCAAATGGCCTCTCGAAAAAGCTGCACGGCCGTGCCTTTTACGAGAGCATTGGTAGTCCAAAGCACATTGTAGCTCCCATGGTCGACCAGTCCGAATTCGTGCGCCCTCGTACCCCTCAATTTATTGCTTACCACTGTGTAGATACTTTGCTGACCTCCTATCCTTCAGGCTTGGCGTATGCTGACACGTTCTTTCCTGCCGCCCGACCAACGCACCTCCGTTCTGGCTTATTCCCCGATGCTGCACGCGCGCCTTTTTATTGACAGCCCTCGCTACCGCGAACAACACTTTGAGACCATCAAGGAAGTAAGCGGTGAAAAGGGTGAAGCAACCGGCACTCCGACAGAGACAAGTGAACAGCAAAGCAGTGGTGACAGCTCCAATGGGACTGATGTGGTCACCGACAACGGCCTGCGCCCTTTTCTTGATGGCAACCCGGCCATCGACCGCCCCCTCTTTGTCCAATTTTGTGCCAACGATGCCGACGCCCTGCTGTCCGCTGCTCGCCGCGTAGCGCCCTACTGTGATGCCGTCGACCTCAACCTGGGTTGCCCACAGGGCATCGCCCGCAAGGGCCACTACGGTGCTTTCCTGCAGGAAGAGCCTGAGCTGATTGCGAAGCTGATTCGCACCTTACACGAGAATCTGGATGTGCCCGTGACGGCCAAAATTCGGCTCCTGGACACGCCGGAGGCGTCGCTGCAGTACGCACGCACGGTGTTGGCGGCGGGCGCGAGCATTCTGACGGTGCACGGGCGGCGGCGCGAGCAAAAGGGCCACATGACGGGCATTGCCGACTGGACGATGCTGCGGTACCTGCGGGAGAACCTGCCCAAGGAGACAGTGTTGTTTGCCAACGGCAATGTGTTGGAGCACGGCGATGTCGAGCGCTGCTTGGCTGCCACAGGCTTTGACGGCGTGATGAGTGCCGAGGGCCTTTTATCGAACCCCGGGCTGTTTTCACCACCGCCACCCCCTTCAGTATCTGCACCAGAGCCAGAATCTTCCGCGCCAGTACCAGTCGACCCACATTACTACTGGCATACCCCCGACCTGCGTCGCGAATACTGGACCAGCAGCCGTCCAGGCAGTCGGCGCGGTGGCTGGCGCATTGATGCCGTCATGCGGCGCTACCTCGACATCCTGCACGTATACTGTTTGGGCGAAGTTGCACCGCCTGCACGCAAGCCACTGTTCATCGTCGGCGATCCCGTCGAGTGGCTGAAGGACGAGGAGCCTGAGCAGAGCAACACGAACGGAGCTGGTGGCAAGGGAGCTGATAACGGCGAGCCGGCACGAAAGAAGCGCAAGCAGGACGAACGCACCAATGGCAATGGTAATGGCAATGGCAGGGCCACGCCCGCGCAAACCATCCCCAAGGAAATCTTCAACTCGCCCAACTTTGTCGCCGTCCAGGCCCATCTGTTTCACCTGTTGCGCCACGCCGTCGGCAAGCACCACGACATCCGCGACAGACTTGCCCGCACGCGCAAGGCTGACATGGCTGGCTACGAGCGTATTCTGACAATGCTCGAGAAGCGTGTTGGCCAGGCGCTCCTGGCGGGCGAGGACAAGGCATTCGAAGCGGAGTACGAAGCCGGTGCAGACACCGAGGGCGAGCCAGAAATTGTCGACGACCCCAAGTCGTCGGCGGCGGCGATCCGGCGCTGCAAGCGGCCATGGTGGGTGGTGCAGCCGATCCTGCGGCCGATGCCGGAAGAGGCGCTGGCCAAGGGCGCGATCCAGTTGAAGAAGAAGGCCAAGGCGGAGCTGGAAAAGGAAAAGAAGAGGGTGGACAAGAACGACGAGACGGCCAAAGAGGATGAGGCCGCGGTGGTGGTACAGGAACGATGTCCATAGTATTTTCGGTGTATATACTTCACATTTACAGCGTGTTTATATCATTGACGTTTGCCCTGATCTGGAAATATAAAGTTCTTTGTAGACAACTAAACAACATTCGCTGAACCGAACATGAAAACTAGAATACATAAGACAGGAAGTAAAGAGGAAGACAGGGAAAGTAGAGAAAATAATCTCAGAAATGTAGGATATCTTCCAAATGTACACCAAAACCACCACGATTACAACGGTACTGAAAAGTATTGGAATTGGAATAGGATTTGGTAGCCAAATGCTAGCAGCGGTACAACTACTCACCACGGCGATGCTTTTTTGGCGGCGCATCGTTTCCGGCACTTGACATGCTGTCGCTGCGGCGGCGACGGCGGCTGCCTCCAGCTGGTGGTAAAGGTGACCGCGACGGCGACCGCGATGGAGAACGGGACGGCGAGCGAGAGAGTGACCGAGAGGGTGACCGTGAGTACCCATTGCGGCCACGGCCCCGGCCACGGCCACGGTCACGAGGCGACGGTGAGCGCGGCGCTGTGCGGCTGCGTGAGCGCGTCAACGAACGGCCGCGGTGCACGGACCGCTCTTTGTCCTTGAATGCTGTTGGTTTTGTGGATGCCAACGAAACAGCAGGAGAAGGCGTTGCCGAGTGAGAATAGTAGGAGGAGGAGCGACTGCGTTGGCGCCGTTTGATGGCAGGCTGTTTGTCATTGCGACGAGGCGCAGGCGACACAGACCGAGACGCAGACCGAGACAAGGAACGCGATGGGGACTGGCGGCCCCGCGCGTTTTTGGCGGCTCGCGGCGGCGATCGGGACGCGGTGTATGATCGAGATCGGGAGCGATAGGAGAGAGAGCGGGAGCGAGAACGAGAACCGGACGGCAACTGCGAGTCATACGACCGCTGTCTCCGGCGAGGCGAGCGAGACCGAGAGCGGGAGCGGGACGGGGACCGCGAATAGGATGACCCTGTATACGACGACGAGTAGCTCGAGTACGAGCCCGAGCGCGACCGCGAACCAGAACGGTCGCTCGGGGCGGCCGCCACAGCGGGCAGGGCTGGCTTAGGCAGGTTGATCAGACGCTCGCGCATTTCCTCGGTCAGCGCACCCATGCCGATGCTGGTAAAGTAGTTGATGGAGAAGCGCAGGCTGCGGGCGTTGTCGACGGGGAAGAGGCCATCCAGGCTGGGCTTGAGGTCGACGTCGTCGCGGAACCGGGCCTGCAATTTCGGCAGGCCCATGGCCTCAGACATCTCCTGGAACAGAATCTTGATAAAGATACGGCTGGCACTCGTCGTTTCGTCCTCGTTGAGGTGGATGCACGACAGCACATACCAGCCAATGGCATTGCTGGCGAGCATGTGGCCAAAGAAGCAGGCAATGTTGCGCAGGCGGTTCGTCTCGTAGCGGTGAATGGTCTCGTAGTACTTGGTAAAGGCCTCCTCGAACATGGTAGACCACCGGCGGTTGATCTTGGCCAGGCGCTCGCCAATCAGGCCAAAAAACTTGGTGTACGTCTTCTCCTGGGAACAGCACTCGACCACCATGGACGGCAGCTCGTTCTCGCGGCCCTCGGGCAGGTCGACGGCCAGCAGCTTGTGGACGGCCTCGTCGGCGTTCATGGAGCTCTGGATCGTCAGGTAGATGGTGCGGCGGAGGGACACGAGATCCGCATTGGTCCGGTCCTTGATGTCGATCGCATTTTGTGCGGCCTCCTCCTCGTCTTCGCTAGAGCTGTCGTCATCGGAGCCCGAGTCGGAGGCGGAGTCTGAGCCCGACCGATCAGACCCGTCTTCGCTGTCGCTCTCGTTTAGAATCTCGCGCCGCAACTTGGCGTATTCCTTCTCGTTGGCCTCCCAGTTCTCGTCGTACCGGAAGATGTTGAGCGTCGCCTCGTCCTCGAACTTGCCGTTGAGCTCGAGCAGGTGCTTCACCTGGTCCTCCTCCTCGATCAAGTCCAGGTCGTCGCGGATCGCCGGCTGGTCCTTGAACTGGTCCTTGCGGTTCTGGAAAAGTACCTCAATAGCGTACTGCGTCCGCTTGTCGATATCGGCCTCGTTCAGAATGTGGTGAAACCGGTCAAAGACGACGACCATGATCGTCGGGTTCATTGTCTCCATGTAGTTGCCGACCTCGCGGGTCAGGTTGACTGCAATCTCGACGCTGTCGTCGGTCGGGTGGTGCAGCAGCAGCATCAGCATCTGCGCGGCAATCATCTCGTCGGCCACCTGCGTGTTGACCAAGTGGGCGATAAACGTCGTCGCGCTGCGACACACAGCCTTGTCGTTGCGGCGGAAGCCCTTGCGGAAGCGCAGCAGGAGCCGGCGCAGCAGCAGCTCGCCGACGGCAGGGAGCTTGCTATTGACACAGGCGGCGATGCACGCATAGACGGGCGTAAACGGCAGAGACGCGTACTGGGCCTTGATCAGGCTCTGGGCCAGCAGGCCTCGGCCGCGGATCAAGTTTTCGCCAAACAGCTCGTTGATGATCTGGCGCATGTTGCCCGCGGTCGCCTTGTTGACCATGCCGTTGATGGACTTCTTCAGAGCCTCCCAGGCCATGCGCTGGTACTCCTTGGACGTCTTGTCCTGGACCTGGGCCTGGAGAGCACGCAGCCGTGCTGGCGGCACGTACACGCCACCCGAGCGTGCCGTTAGGAGACGGTTGTATTCGGCCTTGGCGGCTGCCTGCTTTTCTGCATCGGTCGGTTGGGGTGGCGGTGTGCGTCGGCGCGAGGGGTGTGTATTGGTCGGCCGTGGAGAGCGTCGACGAGGAGGAGTGGCCCGTCGCCGGGGAGGAGATGGCGACCGACGCGGGAGAGGCGACGGGGAGCCGTCGCGTGCAACTGGCCCTGGCGACGGAGAGCCACTGGCAGTTCGGTTTGCGTCGCGGCTATGGTCACGTCGCTCGGATGACTGTGACCCGGCCATCGTGAGGATGTGACGGTGGTGAGAACGACACAAAGGCCGACAAAAAGTCTTCAAACGGAGAATGCTTTGGGGGGGGGGCTTGTTGGTCAAGGCAGTCGAAAACGATGCCGATGCAGAATCAGCCGCGTCGCAGTTTCGTCGCCAGACACCCCTGAGCTCGGCGTTTGTGAACTTCGAGGTCAGACTTTGCGGGTCGAAGGGGCAGTCTCAGTAAATAAAAAGAAGAAAACAAGAAAAGGAAAAGGGCCTATCGCGATGATCGTTTTCGCGTACGCAAGGCAGGCGCAGACGTGAATGGAGCGAAAAATGGGTGGCTTATGCCTGTGGCGTCGCCTTTTTGCTTAGGAGGCGAAAAAATTGGACGGGAAGGTGCGAGCGAAGAAACGACCAAATAAAAGTGGAGCCATGGCGCCTACTGCAGCCAGAGCTCTTTTGCGTGCAGAAACGCGCCTTGCCGTTTTGGAGTAGGTTGCGCCAGGGGGCAAGCACTTCTGCATGGGCTAAGAGAACAGAACACGATAGTAACTTTAATCTGGCTCTTGAAGCGCGTCGTCGATGCTCTCCCTCCCGCATCCTGCTTTACTACACGAGAAGACTGATCCATCATCGCACTTCGCATGCACCCCGAGCCCCGCCCTCTGCTCTTGTCGCTCCTTTGACTTTCCTCAACACCACCAGTCGTCCTCCCTTTCCCCTGACGACTTTCGCCGCCACCTCTCGCCATCCCCCCTTGTCTTGCGATCGAAAGCACCGAGTCTCTTGACAATGGTGAGTGCATCCTAGGGTGTGCCATGCAGACCCATTCGCCAATTGGAGAAGGTTTTTCTGTCAATGACATGTTACTAACCACTGCCCGTGCAGTTGGACAAACTTGCAGGTCTCGCCATGCTCGTGGCTGCTTCCGTCGTCTTCCTCTACTACACCATTTGGGCTCTGTTGATGGTGAGTCGGGCCACAGTTCAATAATTTGCGTATTTTCAGACTTGCATATGTTCATGCTCTTATGTGCCGCCCCATGCTGACTTCTCCCTCCCTCGCCAGCCCTTTGTCGACGCCGACCACCCGCTCCAGAACTTCTTCCCGCCGCGCGTCTGGGCCATCCGCATCCCCGTCATCCTCATCCTGCTGGGCTCGGCCGTTGTCGGCACGTTCCTTAGCATCGTCATGATCCGCAGCAACCGCAAGAAGACGTCCAAGGCGAAGGCGGCTGCCGCCAAGAAGAAGGCGTAAACGAGACGGCAAGGTGCCGAGAGAACTGGTGTGCGCATGTGCCCAAGAGGATGCATGCGCGCATGGGCGGGAGGATGAACCAGGCCACGAAGGCGCTTGCTATGCACCCCACCGGAGATTTCGTGGCTGTCCTTATTAATTATACATGATAGCCTGGGTCTTGTTGGAAATAATAAATTTGAAGAAAAGGCTTGGTGGTGCTGCCGCGGCTAGTTCATATGACACGTGCTGAAGGCAACGAGGGAAACACACATACGGGTGACTGGACAAATATTTACAACTGAATAAAAATAGGCATTTCTTGTTTTTTGCTGCGTGGCGCTGTCAATGATTATGGCTATGCCATACATCATTTGTTATTGGCTTTCACTCGATGCGCGGATGATGTTGAGATGAGTATGAACTTAATGCATCTATGCTACCCAATGGAGACGAGAGAGAAGAAAAAACAGCCCGAAAACAAAAGTTCCAAACTCAAAGCAGGATGCAAGGGACCAGGATACTGGATCAAAGAGAGAAACACCGTATTCAAACCCAAACAAAGTGCAATGTATGATTGTTTCTTCGTCGAATTAAACAGGTCCCATGATACGCTGTGCAGTTAAAAACACAGCTACTTAAAATCATACTCTCTGGTCCGCAAAGTCGAGGACCTCGCAGTCGTCCTCAAAGAACCCGTCCTCGTCGTCCGGGTCACCCGACGACGGACGTCCGCCACCACGCCTCCGTCGCGTGGTTACGACTATCTGCTCATCGCCACCCACTTGCTCGAGGACGCGCTCAATGGCCGATGCTGGCAACGCCCGTGTCTCTTCGTGGCTAATGTTGAACGACTCTTCCTCGGACATGGGCGGGAAGCCCGTGTCTACGAGGGTGGACACAATTGGCAGACCAAAGACCCAGCTGGTGTTGGCCTTGGCTGGAGCTTGCGGAGCGCTGTGACCGTTACCATTACTGTTGTAGGTCTCGATCTCAGGAGTCTCGACCAAAGTGGGCTCTGGTTCCTGGTTTTGCTCATTCTGTTTCGCCTTGGCAGCGGCCTTAGCTTGCTTCTTAGACTTGGACTTGCCGGTGACTGAAGGAGCTGTGAGTAGATCATCGTCCATTGGCGAGGTCGAGAATGCAGGCGTTGGAGGGGAGACGGTTAAGGCAGAAAACTCAACCGTCGGGGGTTCGTGGGAGGAAAGCGAAGAAGGATAGATAAGCGCAGACTGTGACTGGGCATACAGAGCACCCTGTCGAAGCGGATCGTATTCGTACAGTGTGATGCGCCGGTCCGTGTGGAAAGGCTGATAGGGTGCGCTAGACTCGATTTCAGCGTGTGGGATCGACGACTCCACGGCGACGGGCACCGTCGATGGGCGCTGTATGTGGTTGGCAAGCACCATGGTGTTGGACCCGGCGTCATTCTGCTCTACCAAGTCCAAGAAGACTTCGGGGTCCAGATAGTGTTGGACCGCTGTCGACAAAAGATCATCCGGCAGATTGGGTACCCGAAGGTCTTTGTTGAATCCAAGATGCAGGACACGCTGACCCGACGACTTCTTCCGTGTGCGACTAACAAAGTGGCGGACCAAGCCATCACCCAACACGAACAGAGAGTGGTGGCGCTTCCCGGCAACCCAGGCAACACACGAAGGCCCTGGAGCGAACGGGCCCGATGGAAGAGACACACGGTTTTCACCAGTGTGTCGGAGCTGGCTGATGGCATTGCCCGTTTTCCCAAGGGAGTGGCTGATGCCAGCGGCAATGATCTTGCCACCATGAGTAGCATGGTCTGCAATGATAGCGCCGGTGGACTGCGGGACGTTCGAACTGCTCCGACGGGGGCGTGTCAGAAGGGGACGGGCCGCATCAAAAGCTGTTGTCAGCGCATTTGACGCATAAGAGACAGCCGTCGAAGCTGTTCCTCCACCTGCCGTGTCAGTGCCACCGGAACCAGACCCAGCAGCTCCAGCGCCATACGGTGGCCGTGTCCCCCGCCTACGGGGCGGCGGCCACGTGAACGCGCTCGAGGGCAGGTCCAAAAGATGCACGGTTCCCCGCTCTGTGACCATGGCAAGACGTTCACCGTTTGGCTTGGTCCACGCCACATCCACAATGCGAGCCACAGTCATGCGGGAGAACTGGGCAATCTGCCGAACCCGTGGTCCGGTCAAGGCGCCCGGCACACTAACTGCCTGGAGAGGCGAGGCCTTGGTATACTGGATACGGAACAAATCCCATACAGTTTGAACATCACCCTTGGTGCTAGCGATAAAGAGCCAGAGACCAGTCGGCGAAAACGAAAGGAAACTGCAGCCAAGGGTCGGAGCGAACGTTGTGATGGGGTGGATCGTACTTGAGCCGCCTAACGACGTGATGTCGATAACAGAGACAAGACCGGGTTCCTTTGAGACAACGGCCGGTGCCGCCCCGCCGTGCGTGGGCGGAAACTGGCCGTCGAGTCGGCCTGCATATGCCGATGACGGAGGCGACCGGGGCGCTTGAGGCGCCGAAGTTCCCGGGCTGCCTTTCCAGTAGTTATTCAAGGCTTGCCAGCCTTGCTGGCCAACCCATTTGGCGCCCGAGATAAGCTCCTGTGTGGCATCACGCATAATTTTGTTCATGACACTCTCGGTATGAGGGAGATCCACTTCAGCCGTTGTGGATGGAAGATGTGGCGGTGTCATCGAATTGTAGCCGGGCGCCCGCCCATGGACCGGAACAGGGACCACCGCCCGCAGTGCGATTTGCGACGATGGCGTCGCAGGACAATATGCAAGCCATTTGCCGCTAAGCGACAGCACGGGCTGCTTAATACCGGGTCGTGGCGAAGAGCTCTGTGTAGAAGCGGCGGCTCTGGAGCGTTCACCCTCGGTCGCTGCGTCTCCAGCATTGGAGTCTCCCTTAAGAGACTGCTGTAGTGTTGTCCACAGCTTGGCCACAAACATAAATGGTAGGTCGCTCTCGTCAGAAAAGGCCATCTGCCGGTACAGCCAACACTCGCCTGTCACAGCCGACGAGATGACAATGTTCCCGGTATCGGCCTTGATGTGGAATGCGCCCGATGGCAAAGGTGCCTGGAAGATGGGACTCGTGACGGCGATCTGTAGTGGAATCTTGGGCGCCTCGAGAAGTGTGCAGATCCGCCGATTCAGCTTCAACGAGTACACTTCGACAGTTGTTTGGTAGTATTCGATCGGGAGGGCAGAGCCTGAAAAAGTCCTACCAGTAGGAAACTCGCCATGGGTATCGACCAGCGGCGAGTGCTGTGGGCTTGCATCTTTGCTGTCAACGGTACCCGGCTTCCCGTCGGCCGTGCGGCCGTGTTTCAAGCGTTCATCCGTTGGTATGCCATTGGCCTCGGCCTGTCTTGTATCAGGAGAGGCCGCAGGAGGCAGAACAGGACCATGCACAACCACTGCAACAAGGGGGAAAGCGTCCGCTAGAGCAGGACTCGACGCAGTCCACGGAAGAATCTTGGCGTTGACAACCCCTCCACGCAAGCCCGAAAGGCTGGCGAGGTGGTCCAGTCCACGCTTTGAGACGGAGTGTACCTCCAAGCCACCCTCATAGCCAGCCGTGACGACGGTCTCGGCGCTTCCACCTTGATAGTGAGAGGTCGGGAGGGTGTCAAAGGCAAAGTGGTATCCTCGTTGCCCGGCCTTCAGGCCGTTCTGGCGAGACTGCAGGTCGATGTCAATGTCGGGGGCGCCGTAGAAATGTGCCTGCGGTTGGTGAGGTAGGGGAGGGTTCGGAATGGCAGCAGCTGCGGCCGCGCCCACACCACGGGACTGGGCGTAGTGGGAATGGAGTGAGTCTCGGCGGTGACCTGGTGATGTTCCCGAGTGGTGGGGGGGATGCTGTGGGGACGGTTGAGATACGGGCGGGTAGTGGACGGCGGAGTCCATGTGGTAGCTTACAGGGCGGCGCCCGGTTATACCATGGAGTTCACCGGCCATCGTAGGCGAGACAGAGACGCTGGTATGGTGGCTGCCATTGCTAGCAAGGCTGAGGTGGCTCGTGTGGCTCGTGTGACTTGTGCCGTATGGCCGAGGCGAGGACCAGCGGCTCGGAGGCGACTCGCCCATCAAATTGATCAGATGTCCAGGCGAGCCGGCCAGGCCTGCCGAGAGGCCGCCGCGCGACGCGGCCCAGTCACCCATTCCAGGGATCGTACGCGGCGAAGGCGCATATGAAGGGGCGCCAGAGAAAGGAACAGCGCCCAAAATGGGCGAGATGGACGGGTTGCCGTTCGAAGACGGGGTCGCCACGGGTTCGACGTTGGGCGACTGGTTTGCGGAGCTGGAAGTGTCCGACGCAGGTCCTGGAGCGTTTCCGTTACTGAATTGTGCGTTAGCTATGGAGGGGAAGCTATGGAGGGGAGAGGACCAATGTGTACCGAGAAGTGGGATATGGGAGAGATATGGGGGAATGACGTACGTAAACTTTCCAGACGCATGCTTGGTCACCGCCGCGACCACGCCGCCAGCCTCTTTTGCATCCTTCTTGGCCTTCTTTGCACCTACCGGGGAAACATGTGTTAGTAGAAATCTGTACAGATACATATGTCTTGCCAAAGGCAGAGGAATAAACTTCACGAGGATAGCTCTTACTAGGCATTAAGCGTTAAAGCCCACCGCCTGGCGGACGGTGGAAGGGGTTTGGGGTTCCAAGGGTCTGGTAGATCTAGGACCGACGAAGTAACTGGCGGTTGGAAATCGTCGTAACAAGTCGGAGAAACCGAAGATGTCCGGCAGTCAGAGCGACAGTGAGGGGTTCCGAAGAAGGTCGTTGGTGAAAGCACCGGTACAGTCAAGTACCAGCAAGCCGAGCTTCAGTTGTACGTCTGCGTGATGGTACGTGAAACGTCACAGCGGTTGTCAGACGGAAACCGCTTTGTCGGCACGTTAAGTTGAAGGAGACAGTGTCGCGATGGTCGGTCCTTGGAAGGCTGGTGGTCAGAGAAGAGAGCGGTCGACGAGGGAGGAACAGAGAAACAGCTTGATGCGTCGGTGGTGGTCGGAGGGTTCCAGGCGAGCGGGGGACAAGGATGGATAGCACAAGCAAGCAGCAAGCACCACGGGCCGGGGTGAAGAGGGGTGACACGCCAGCCAGGGGAGCGCCGAGATGTGACTGGACGGGGAGACGGTCGAGATGCAGGACAGTAATATGGGGCACTCCAGAGAGGGTGTGTTTGGTAGCGCTGGTGTGTGTTGCGCGTATTACTGGGACAAGGCAAATCGAAAGGGTAGAATGCAGTAGCTCCAGCGACGCGCAGCACAAGTGGATGCAGGGTGCTGTCTGGTTGGAGGGTGCGTCAACGACAGCGGGAGGGGCCAGAGGCGTAACGAGTGTTGACGGGATGTGTAAGAAGCTAGAAAACAGAGCGAAGGTTTGTTTTAGTGAGAGCGGTAGAAATCGAAGTAAAGATACAAAATACAGGCAAGAGTTGGAACAGGGACGATGCAGTTTGTACAAGGAAGGAGCAAGTCGAGTGAGGAGAAAGGCAGTCGTTGCTGCGAAGTCGCGGTCTGGATTTGGCGATAAGGGGACAAGGTTGCTGGTATAAGAAAGCGCGAAGCGTGTTCTGGGTAGGTTAAACTACAGGCTGGGAAGGGGCGACCGTTTTGACTATGGTCAACAACAGAGCGTCTTTGCGCACGCCGTAGCTTTATTCCTAAGAGCAGCTAGAGTGAAGGAGCTAGAGGGAAGGAGGGCGGCGGCGCAGTGTTACGTCGATGAGTCTATCTAGCAAACATGGTGGGAAGGAACGGGTGGCAGAGTGGGGTAAGGTCAGGGTCTCAGCTCTACCTGCTGTACTGGTTTAATTAGGGAATGAACAGCGGCATGTCCAGGCTGGCCTCGCCTAGGTCTGGCCAAGAGGAGGACAAGACGGAGAAACGAGGACAGCGATGAGAGAGGGGGCTGAGGGGGCACAGAGTATCGCGTTTCGGTGGTCATCTTCAGTACACGGCCGACCAGCAGGCATGTACGGCACGCTAGTTTATGAATACCGAGTTGACTTGTACCTGACCATAGCGTTTCTCGTGCGGGAGTACATTTCTGGCGCATATGACGACTGGCAACGGACCTTGCCTTGCGCCTGCCCTACAGCAAACGACCGTCTCAGTCACCAGCCTTGTTGCCGGTGATCTTTTGGAAGTGGCGGCTAAGTGAGGTGGTGGGGGAGCCGAGTTACGGAGGGTGGAGGAGGAGACAGTGGGAGGATATGAGGGGCTTCAGCGGGCAAGAGCCACTAACTGCCTAACATTACCGCCTGCAGGGGCGTGTGATTAGCGCTAGTGTGCATGTTCGATTAACGCTCCGCAGATAAGGAGAGAGCGTCTGGAGAAGTGAATATAGCGGGGCGCCAGGCAGATGGTCAGCTGCCTATGGGAGTCATTCCGTCATTGTCTCTCTCCATGTTCTTCACTCCTTCTTTTGTGCTTCATACCAACACCTAGTGGGCGTAAAATAGGGCATCTGGAATGCCGAAAATGTTCACAGTTTCAATCCAGATCGAAAGAACAGATTCAACTGGCAAATGAGCGAAATGCCGCACCCTTCTCCAAAACGGTCGCAAAACGGTGTTTTTGGTGGGTAAGGAAAAGAGTGTCATGTGAGCGCCGATTGCCGCTGGTGTAAGTCTCGAGAGAACACAACGTCCTAGACACGAGATGACGAAGGAAGAGTGGCTACAGCCTCTCTTTGTTCACGCGGCCGAGCCGCGTTCTAATATTCCTGTTTTAAGGATGGGTTGCCTTTGGCCGTTTCCTTAGACCATGTTCGGTCAGATGACGATCCAAATGCGAAAGGCGCCAGAAAAGGGGGAATGGAAAGGAGAAAGGGGCAAAGGACGGTGAAGCGACTTGAAGACATAGTCTGTTGTACGCTGATGCACTTGGACGGAGGAACTTCTACCCAGTTCGGACTCCAACACGTGGCGAAATCGTGACGCGGGAAAATAGCCCGCAACACGACGATGACACAATGACATCTTTGCTTAGTCGCCAGTGAAACAAAGACCCGCGTCGTTTGGGGAAGATGTGTAATTGTGCCGATATTCACCGTCAGTTACGACACACATGCACTTTGGATGAAGCATTTTTGGGCATACAGTCTCGTTGGCTCGAGTGAAGCATCGTGGGACGTAAAGTGTGGCATACAAATTTAAATTATGCCTATGAAACAAAATGAAATAAAAGTAAAATTGTCAACAAAAGTACAACGGCCCTTGACTCGGCCGGGAATGGTCCTGCAAACGCTGAAAAGGTCACAGGTCAAAATCAAAAAAAAAAAAAAAAAGTATCAAGATACATGACCGAAACCGTAACACCGCTGCTTCTTAATCAGGACCGAGAATAAATAAAACAACGAGATAAGTAAAAGATCCATTTTGACCACAATCTGGACACTGGGTCACATCTTGACACCGCGGGCGCTCACCTCGCCCTTCTCGCCAATGTTGAGCAGCACGCGGCAGTCTGGACAATACCACTTAGTCGTCCGCGCCGGCACGGCCGTCAAGCCGACACACTCCAGGTGGAACCATTCCTGCTTGCAATTCTGGACAGTTAGCGGTGTGGGGGGGAACGATACCATAAAAAGGGGCAATAGGGCAAAGGCGTCCCGGAGGGACAACGACTTACATCAACATTATCGCACTGGATCATCGTGCCGAAGCTGACCCGGTTGCAAACGCAGTAGCGCGGTTCGTTGGCATCAATGACGTTGCCGTCGTCGTCGACCTCGACATCGTCGCCGTCCGTCGACTTGCCGCGGCTGTCCCGCCGTTGCTGGTGCGCGTTCGATCCTCGCTTCTTCCGGGGCGCTGCCTTCCGCTGGCCCACGGCGGCGCTACCGCCTGAGCTGGTCCGGCTGACCACGCCCGGTGCGGGTCGTTTGACGCGCTTGCCGCCGCTTGAACCCCCAGTCTGGCGGAAACTGTCGGGAACAGGCGTGTTGTGTGCCGTGCTGGCGCGCCGTGGGCGCTCGGCAGCCAAGGACGAGCCAGGACCGTCCGCATTCGCACCGACATTCGGCGGCGCCGCCGACACGCCACGCGACGAACGACGCGTCATAGTCGTCGACGGCCCAGCCGTTGTCAGCATCGCACTGGCTGCGGCACCCTCGGTTGTCGGCAGCACTGTGCCCATGATGCCCAAGGCGTTCGTGGGGTTCACGGGGTTGGGTGTCAAGGCCCGTGACGACGCCCGGGATGCCCGGGGCGGCACAGCCAGGTCTTCGGAGGCATCCTCACCGGCGACCGTACCATTGTGCTGTTGATGCAATGGAAGGTCCCTCCGCATCGGCTCCCGCGTCCGTAGTTCTCGAACAGGTGGGTGGATCGGCGTTGTTGATTTGTGCATAGGTGGGTGGATAGGGGTCTCGGCCGGCGGCTTGAGAGGCACCGTCGTCGTCGTTGTAGTGCCATAGCCCGTCACCGACTGGCTCGATGCTCCACTCGATAGGGGTGATGACATGGTTGTGGACTGTCTCGACTGTGGTGCATTTGCGTTCGCATCTTGTGATGCTGCAGCACTGCCACCGTTTCCCTGACCCAAAACAGGCGCATGCACGGGCGTCATGGAGAGACGAGCGCGTTGGGGAGCCGGCGTGGCCAGGTTATTGTTGCTGGCATCGTGCGGCGGCGCCGAGCCTGCAGTGTGCTGAGGAATCGGCACTGGCGTCTCCGTTTTGATCCGCTTCTGTAGTTGGCGTTGGGATGTGGGCAGCGGTGTCGCTACTTCGCTTACCCCAGCATCGACACCCTCCACTGTGTCTGCGACATCCATCGGCCCTTCCCGCTTGCGCTTCCGCGAGGTTGCGCTCGTAACTGCTGGTGTGGTGGCTCTTGCAGAGAGGCTGCCTGATCCAGTTGCCACCGCATCCGGTGTCGCGCTAGGATACGGCGAAAAGATGGCACGCGCTGCTTCCATCATCCTACGGGTAGACTCCTCCGCTTCTTGCGCAGCGAGCTGGCCCAGGTCGTTCTTCGACTTCTTGGTCTCGTTCAACTTCATGCCCCGGTCCTCCAGTTGGTTGTCTTCACCGGCGAGAGCAGCGTCGGCGCTCGAGGCACTCAGGTCCAGGGGCGTTTCTGGGATGACACCTTCAAACACACGGCCTTCCGCTTCGGCCCGCTTGCGTGCCTGGTTGAAGGCATCCAGGTTGCGACCAAGCGCCTTGAGCTCTCTGGCAATCATGGTCTCGCTCGGTGACCATTGTGCGTTCTTCTTCATGCGTTTTCTGAGCTTTGCCAGCTCATAGGCCGTCAGCTGCAGCCATGGCGCATCTGCGCTTCCGATCACGGCATTTTCCGGCGGTGGTTTCAGCCGAGCCAGTGCCGAGCTGGTTGAAATATACGGCTGGCCAGGCACCCGTGACTCGCGCGGCACGCGCACTTTGGGAATCTTGGGTGGGTAGAAGGACGACGAGGACCCGCCGTGACCCACGCCAACACCCCCGGAGCCTGCCCCCTTAAAGCCCTTAAGCCGAGATTGTGCGGCGGGTGTCGACTTCCGCCGCATCGTGGTGGGCGGCGGGGACTCGTCATCGGAGGATGGTGAGCTGATGTCGCTCTCACCGCTGTATGATTCGTAATCCAAGTCGTAGGGCGCCAGGACCTCGCCGGGCACCGTGATGCGGGGCACTCGTTGCCGCCGCATCCGCTGTTGGCCGTTGCTCTTCTTGGGCTTCGTCTGCTGGTTCTGAAGCTGTTGCTGCTCCTGCTCGCGCTGCTGCTGCTGTTGCTGCTGTTTCTGTTGCAGCTGTGCCTGCTGCTGCTGCTCGGCCTCGGGGTAGTTCTCCAGCATCGTCCGCAGCTTGGCCAGAATAGTCTTGGAACGAAAGTAGTGTCGGTTGACGTTCTCGGCCATCCGCAGAGCCTCTGCGTGGGCATAGACGCGTGCGCTAATGCCTTGGTTGAGGTTGTCGGAGATGTCGGCCCGCAGTTTCGTGGCGGTGGGACGGGTGCCGGCAGGTGTGTTGGGCAGCTGGCCCCAGAGGTCCGTCAGCTTGTGCACATTGGTCGACGCATCGATATAGGCGTCATCAAGCTTGCCAATGAGCGTCAGAGACCGTGTCATGTCGGAGGGCAGGTATTCGGTAAAGTCGAGGAAGTCGGTTACGGTTGCTTGGGCGTCCGGGTCTGTCCGCAAGCTGAACGAGTTCAGTCTATTCCTGCTCATATTTGGACTAGTCATGGGTGGAAACGGTTCCGGGACAGACGCTTCGTGACCCGGTGCTGCCTCTTCACTGTCTTCGTGGGCAGTCGTCGCAGCAGGAACTGCTGGAGTTGTCATTGCAGCTGGTGTCAGAGGCGGCGGTGACACGCGCGAGGATCTCAGTGGCCGCGGGGTCATTTTGTGCTTGGGCGAGACCCCGCCATCGCCATCGGCATGCCGGGCTTCGATTGCAACGCTCATGATGCTCGTTTCGGCGTGTTCTAGGCGTCACCCAGACGTCGGCAAGAAAGTCGGTCTTTTGGTTCTCGAGGAGTGTCGTAGTGCGCCTGGTCACGCCCGTCGTTCGGGATCTCGTGTGAGTGTCCGCTTGGGAGTGCAACTTCGCGCTACTGCGCGCTGCCGCGGGACATCTCAAACCAGACAAAGGTAGGCAGCGGTCCGTTGGAAAGAGAAGCTAAGGGGTCTGTGCCGTACACGACGGTCGGGAGGTAGAGGAGAGAATATTGAGCGGCGGAGTGTCGTGGATTTGTAAGTTAGTCTACCGTTACGCGTCGCTGCAAGAGGGTAGGCTGTCACGGATGGTGGGAGTGCGGAGTGCCGAGAATTGCGACGTGATGCTATGTGATGCTATGGAGTGAGTGAGATGGGCAAAAGTGAGGTTCCACAGACGGCACGCACGTAACTCGTCGGGGCGCGTTTTAGCGTTGTTGAGCAAGAGCGAATGTTTGGCGACTGGGCGAATTTGCGCCAGAAATACGCTAGACCTTATTTGGTATAGACTCGGCCTAGCTGCCTGGGCCGAGAATTATATAAGCCTGCATATGTCTATAAACAGTAATGTATTAAAGCGATTTCATCTAGATAATACAGGTTTGATGCTATCACCAGTCGGCCTAACGTGCCGTCGAGTCATACTAAATGTTACATGGAGTACAAAACATAAAATCCAAAGAAAATCCAAAGCCAAGTCATACATCACGGGATACAGATCCTTCAAGTCGATGCCAAATTACAAGTCCGCCTGCTTAACAAAAGCAAAAGTCGTGAAAACGAAAAGCAAAAAGAGAATAAACAATCAAACAAGAAAAGTCCAAAAAGAGTCATAAACGCATGTAAAAAATATGAGCGAAAAAGCAAGCTCATAGGAAAAGAGGAAAAGGCAACAGTCCCGCCAAAATAGACACGAGGAGAATAAGTGGAAACAAAAGGCCAACACGGCCAGTTCTCCGCAGGATCCTTGCTGCTTCATCGGTCCGGCCTCGTCCATTAGGTGTGGATTCCGGGAACCAAACTATTCCACAAACAATATAGCTCCCGGCCGTACATGAAATAAACGGAAAAGGATTGAGGCCGACCGGTCGACAAGGCAGCCGTGCCCCATTCAGATCGATTTCGGGGTCGTTTTGGGAAGGTTCCAATTTAGTACTTTCTCCCATTGTAAAGAGAAGCTCGGGTACAAATGTTCTGATAAACGCCTGATCGAGAACGACGGCTCTGTCGATCTGCCGCACCTGTTGGCGTTCCTGTCTGTGCGAGTCATTGTAGTGGCTATGCCTCATGCTCGGTCCGTCGAACCATTTTGGCACCCCAGACAGTCTCGGACTCGTCTACTTCGTAGTAGGAGTCATCGCCGACGGTAGTCACTGAAGCATAGGCTGTGAGGGACTTGCATTTCCTAGAGTGCCATGCTTTGGTCAGTATACAATCTTCCAAGGGGACGGGAATGTGAGATGAAAGAACAAAAAAGAAAGGACCGAAGTTGGGGAATTACGGACAAGTAGCCTTGAATGACGACAGCGCCCCAGACTTCAATGTTGTCGTAGACTTCAAAGTGACCATTGACAGTCAGTTTGCCAAAGATCTTGACCTTTCCTCTGTTGGTGTGAGTCGTTAGTACTTTTTTGAATGTCCACAAACACTGTTCTTTGTCGGAAAATAAGAAAGGGAGAGGAAGGCACACATACCCGCAAAAGACATATCCTGCAATGTCCATGTTTCCAAAACACTTGATCTTGTCCCTAATGCGTATTAGTCAGGAACAGAGGAACCTTAAAACAAGATAACAACAAAAGAGTGCATGAATGAGCAAAGTGGTCGACATACTGGCAAGTCACATTGCCACTGACGTCAATGTTTCCGTAGGCCTCGATCTTATCTCGGACGGAAAAGTCGCCCAGAAAGCTCACGGAACCGCCGCTCTTGACCGAGCCGTCAACCTCCATGGGTCCGTTCAGGTGGATGCTTGTGTTGGACTTAATGCTTCTCTTCTTCTTGACGACGCCGGCATTGGCCGCGCTAGTGTCAATGGTGTGGTCTTGCATATTGTAGTCAACATCGCCGTTGCAGAACGTGAGCATCATCTCGTCGTATTCAGCCTGGGAGATGGTGGGCGCGGCGTGGCCCGGAGGAGAGGGGGATGAATCACCGGGATGAGCTTGGGAAGGGGCTGGAAGAATAAAACGCTTAGTTTTGCTTTTGGGCATGTTACGGTGGTAGGGTAATATAATATTCAGATGTCGTGATGTTCTGAATGTGGAATGGTAGATAATAAATGAAGGAA
This sequence comes from Sporothrix globosa, assembly GCA_001630435.1. Classification (NCBI taxonomy): domain Eukaryota; kingdom Fungi; phylum Ascomycota; class Sordariomycetes; order Ophiostomatales; family Ophiostomataceae; genus Sporothrix; species Sporothrix globosa. The sequence goes on from LVYW01000004.1 coordinate 3,791,157, forward strand.
TTGGCTGGCAGTAGGGGAGCGTGGGGAGTATTTATGTTCAGGTGTGGGGAGGGAGCAAAAATGAGAGAGCTTAAAAAGAATGAGTGAAATAATGGCCAAAAATTGAAAGAGTGAGGCAGAAAGTGTGCGAAAATATGCCCAGAGGTGTGAAGTGCCAGTGGTGGTGTTGGAAAAGATCCTTGTCACGAGGTCACGTCGTGCCTGGTCGTGTAAGTCGAAAGTGGTGCTAAATCAGGCAGACGTTGGATGGGGCTATTTAGGCCGTCCGCAGCAATGGCCCGCACCAACGCAAGGAAATGCCAGAAAATCAATCAGAATTTCTGAAAGGAGAAAATAACACGAAAAAGATATGGAAGAGTCAGAATTTGAGTTGCTCTTAACAAAATAGGTAAATAAAGATATAATTGAAGGAAGAGGCACGTAGAAGGCAAACTGTTGGGTGTGGGCTCCCCTAATATTGCACGCAAAATTTGAGGCTATTGGAGGCTGCAAAAGCAACAATGGAAGGAATCATATACTGCTGGGTAGAAGGCAGTGGTTTGAGTATTAATAAAAACTGAAGGTCTGGAATAAATATGGAAGGTGTATTGCATTTGTTGATGACTGTTGTGGTGAGGGAGGAAAATGCAGCACAGAAGCTAGGAACGGGGAAGGTATCGTGGTTTATATGGAGACCGGAGCTAGACTAAGCTTCGGGACGTGGACAAAGTGTGAGAGTAGTGGGAAACGGGCACAATGAAAGGCGTAACGTAGAATGCAAAAGTGTAGCCTTCGTGGTTCTCACGCACGGCTACTAGAAGCGATGCTAAGGTGCACCCATTAGCTGGGACAGAGCACGGCGAGAAGAACTTAGTGAGTAGTCAGAGGAAACGAAAGGACAGTGGGCCTCACCATATTACTGGTGCCTTAGCTTGTTCTCTTTCTTCTTCTTCCATTGTCTTGATTTCTGAATTTAAAAAAAAATGAGAGAGTTCATCACAGCTTTCATCAGAGCCGCATAAGGCCTGATGAATGTCGATATCAAGGACGTGGTGGGTGGTACCACTGGCCGTGCCGGGCTTTGCTGCCTCGTCTTGGGTTAGGATGTCCGTATTCGGTCTATTTTCGGATTGTTGGGTCATGGGATACGTCAAGCATATTGAAAGGCCTCGTCAAGTTGCCACTAATAAGACTTGAACTACTCAAAGAGACGAACTGCTTATGAATATCTTTCTTGGGCGCATTTGTGTCTTTCCCAAGACGGTGCTCTTCCCGACCGGTGTGTGGAGAGGGCCAAAGTGATTGCTATTCGGGGCCGGGACGTGTTTGGGGCGGAAATAGAGACCGGATGGGTAGAGTTGAGAGGCGGTGAAAAAGAATAAGAAAACGATACTCTAAGAAGACAACAACGATTTCAAGGAACAAGACAAAATTATGGAGACGCCAACACCAGAAGGAGGCTAACATGATGATTCGAAAAGTGTGTAGCCTCCCAGTCATATCGCGAACGGGGAGTAACAGGTCGGCGTTGTAGCCTGGCCTTTAATTTGGGGCAGTGAGGGAACAGTGAGCATCGATCTGAAAAGAAATGGCAAGGAGATGCCCATCGGAGCGGATACGGGGCACGTCGTACCCGCATCGATGGCCTCCTTTGGCTTTGAAGTGATCCCGCATCTATTTTTTTCGAATTATTTTGTCCGTCTTCAACATCATTGTCTGCCTCTTCAGCCTTGGAGCACAGCCCATACCAAGGCAAAGTCGAGCACATTGTGTCAGAGACTTTAGCTTGAACCAGGCGTCAGCATTACCAGTGGCTGCGAGGAGGCCGTTGGAAATCCACAAGCAATAAAGAGGCAGACAAGAAGACAAAAAGACCAGTCGTTGTAACAGCAAACAGGCATGCGGTGTTTGGGAAAGGCGAGCATCGTTGGAAGGTGTGGACACCCCTGCATGATGACAGGCTTTCTTTGGAATTCTGTGCCATCTTCGTGGGTTGGATGATGAATTGGGAACGTCGTTTGGTGTCACCTCGCGTTGAAGTCCGAATGGGTTCGAAGAAGTAATTGAATGGTGACGTGCGAAAGGGTGAGGGAGCTCAAACGTAAAGACCTGGCTAGGCATTCAATATCAATAAATTGCGGACCAATCAAGTGTTAGAGAAATGGGCGGAGCCGCTCGGTCGACCAATCCGACGCTGCTTTGCGCCCTAAACATTCATGACAAGAGGACAGAGCCAACCGCGGAGGAAAGGGCGATGGGCAGCAAATTCGACTCGGAAAATAAAAGAGCAAAAAAGGGCCCGATTCAGGCCTCCTCCATTTTGCTGTCTCCCTCTTCTCCAATTGGTCTTCTGTTGCCCGTGCCTCCCGCTTTGCAAGCATATGTTTGCGATTCTTTGCTGTTCTGTGCTATGCGGCCTAAGCTGTCCGCGTGGGTCGACTTCTCTTTTGTCACATCCCACCATTAGGCAAGCCACTGAGGCAGACCAGGCAGACGGGCCGGAAGGCGCTCCACTTTTATCGGCATTCTTGGCATGTTGCAGTTGCGCCCACCCGGTCGCTCTTGCAGCATAAACTGTGCCTTTCATTTATTTCCTTTTATTGATACTTTTTGAGACATGATTCTCGGCCATGCCTTAGGTGGCGGAGCTCGAAATATTTGATTTGCCTCGTAGACGCCATGGCGAATTGCCTTTCATGAACAACCAATCGAAGCTCTAAAAAGGACGTTGATACCAAAATAAATATTATGAATAAAGGAAAAAGTTGACCAAGACCACTCGAGGCGCAGTAGCGTACTATCTCGTGTTCGACGTGGGGTGACTTGCCCATGTTGCACTGTACAGTTGCTCTCTTTACTAAACTCGGGCATGCTCCCCTTGGTTTTGTTAATGTCCCGGCGCAAAGGGCCGGTCTTGCTTCGTCGGTTGGTCCTGCCGGTCACCTTTTTCCATTCCGGGTATTGTATTTTGTAATTTTGTAGGCGATGTAGGATGGAATCGAAACAGAAATTCAGAGCCGAGAATACACAACGACCGTCCATTGTCGTACATTGGAAGTTATCCAAACATCTCCAATGGAACAGTGTTGGAGTAAATAATGTAAATGCGGAGGCCGCCGGAAAAATCGTCTAAACTACGGCAGAGGGCTGAATAATGAAATGGTCCAGATCAAAATATGTGAACGGCATCAAGCCTGGGCACGGAGTCGCTTCGAGAACAACACACCCAAAGGATACTTAGCGAAAAGGTGTTCCGAGGGCGGGAAAAAGAAGTATAGTGTCGGCCTCTCCTGGGACGTGCAATCCACAAGTATCCCTTTTACTGGTCAGGATTAGTTCTCAACCCGTCAGCCGCGACAGATTGGGAAAGGCATGGGGCTTCCTAATGAGAATAAGCCAAAGAGAAGAAGAAGAACCGAAGAAGAAGAGATGTGCGCGGCTAGTCGTCCAAGCGGCTGAGAAAAGAACGCCGAGGCTGAAGAGAACATGTTTCGGAGAAAAAGCGCAAAATGCAAAAAACTGGGGTTCGAAGGAACATACTGATTGAATGCAAGTGATGAAGACTGCTCTGCCCAGAATCGTTAGTGCCGACATCCATCGCAGCCCTATGAAGCGGTTGCGGACAAATCAGCGCACGGAAACGTCCTCCCTTCCGTTGTGGCACGGCGCTTTTCTTTCTTTCGTCATCTCGTAGGGCAAACATGCATGACGAAAATTGGCGGGGTTTCGTCGATTGCGACATATTATTGGTACGCGTACGCTGACCGTTACCGACAGTCAAACGCCACATGTGCGGTCGTGACAATCCTCTCAATGAAAGGTGTGTGTCGGCAGGGCATGTTCAGAAGAGACGAGATGAGGTAGCGAGGCTGCAGACGCTAACAAAACTACGAAATACGAAGACCACACCGAAAACTTTTGAGAGTGTGGTGACTTAGATGCAGGCAGCAGGCAGACGAATAATCTTTTGGCCTGTGCCTGGAAGCGGGAGGACGGCTGCTCCCACCGGCCGTCTCAGACGCTTAATGAATGAATACTGTCTGGGCTCAAGAAAACCTGGTTCGACATTAGACGCGGCAGCATAGCTTGTCTCACATCGGAAACGATGCAAACTGGCCCCGGAAGATGGCTCCATGCCAGGATCGGTGAAACAAGAACAAGGCCGGCACGGGGGGGGGTTCTCAAAACTTTGGGCGCCCGTTAAATATGTTTGTGGAAGTCAAAGGGAGGGCTGAGGTTGAAAATGTCACCGAAAATAACAGGCTGCGTTGGGGAGAAGAGGCTGCGACGCAGCCTTTTGACCCAGCAGTCTAGAAGAGGAACTTATAGCAGGTAAAAGTTCACCAGCAAATGCGGTGTGTATGCATGCAAACGTTAGGTTCCAATAAAAATACAGAATTGTAAAGCAATATTGTGGTAGCCTTAAAACCGCAGCTGAAGCAGCTGAAGAAGGAAGAGCTGGACCATGAAACTGAAAATGTCATAAACGAAGAAACAGTTAGAAATAAAACGGCTGTCGAAAGACACTGCCACCATAAGGCATCCAAAAAGTAGCAACTGTAAAACGTGACGGGACGGATATAATATAAACCCAAATTGAGACCGGCAAAACGTCCGAAATAAACCTGTACCGCACTCCAAAGCCCGTGTTCAAACGCCCGGAAGCAATCAAGACAATTAGACGACACGAAGGATAAAAAAAGAGACAGAACGAGGAAAACGAGGGCGAGTAGAAGACAAAACGTCTCGCCACCCTGAAGCCTCGTATTTTCAAAGGCCAGTATAGCCGAGACCGACGGCAACAAATAGAGGTGCCACAGCCCATATGGAAGCAAAAGTGGCGGCACCAACAGCATCAACTCCCGGGATACCATGGAGGCATTGCACAAAGATGTTGGCACCGACAGAGAGCGAGGTAGCGACGGCACGCAGGGCGACAGTCCGTCGGTAGCTGGCAGCGCTGTTGTTGGGGCCGCTGCCGGCAACGTTAAAAATAAAGTTGCGCGAAAAGAAGCCCGATACAGTGTTGACCACCACCGCAGAGAAGTTCAAAAAGACAGCTGAGAACACCTGGTACAATGAGGGTGGAGGGGATATCGATAGGAGAGTTGGCACACGGGCAGGCTCAACGGTGGCGATCCCCAGAAAGTGTACTACCAGTGTCGCCGGTAGGAAGAAGCGACATGCCTGGATCAGGACAAAGCCGTAGATCACTGCGGCAAAGGCATATGGGGCCGTAAAAGCGGTGACGTCGCGGAACATATCCGTGAGAACATCGCCGAAGTCGTCTTCCTCTAGCTCGTTAGATCCCGCGAAGTTTTCGTAAACTTCGAGCATGATAGTTTCGGCGCCGACGTTCACAGCTTCTGCGAGAAACGCTGACACGAAGGGTACGTTGTAATACGAGTTGAGCAAGTAGATCTATGCAAGAGACGCAACCAGGTTAGATACGTTCGAACGAATGAATCGAGTAACAACATTAAAAAAGAAACGAGGGGAAAGAAAACGCACGATCGGTGCACTGGAAAGAGCCTGCAAGGCAGATACGTTGCCCGCAGCTCCCCAGGAAGCGGCCAATCTCAAACTAAAAAACGTTGCAGTCAGTATGTGATCATATAAAAGGGTTTTTCGTAGAGGATGTGACCTACATGCGAGCAGCGACAGAGGCAGCAAAGGGCTGGATATGGGTTGGGCCGGCCGTGCTAAAGTACGACGCTTCCGAAATCCACGTTTGCGACCATGCTGTCGCGAGCCAGCGCAGCGCGAGACGCCCACCGGATGCCAGAAGCGACGATGAGATGGCTATGAATACAATGCCCCGCAGTGCCCGGCCTTTGTCTTGCACGGACTGCGACAGAACACCGGGAAGTGGCCAATGTGGCGACGCGTTAAAGGCGTCGGCCACCTCGTCGACGACCTTCCTGGCCTTGCGCAGACTCTTGTCGCGCTCCTTCTTAGTCGAAGCAGCAGCTTTCTTGGGCGAGCGGGTCGCAGTCGCAGCCTTGCCACGTGCCTTTTCAGCCCCCTCGACAACAATAGTGCCCAGTTTTCTGTCATCGGCGCTGTCATTGCCGTCGTCATGGCTGCCGCGAGGTTTGTTCTTGGACCGGCCGCCCTTCCGCGTCGACTTGGGCGACACGTCCGTCGCGGACGCTGCTTCGGCAGCAGCCTTTTTGCGCGTGGTTGGCGGCGACGGCGTTGCGTCGGTAGCGACCGTGACTGACTCCTCTACCGACTTGGTGCCGGATCTTGACTTTGGGCGCCCCATTATGTTTGAACGGATGGGCGGCGGTGTAATCAGGTCGCGTGCCGGATGGTGGAAAGCGGATGGAACTAAGCTCTGAATGATGCGGCTTCTCCAATACAAAAGGAAAATGGGGGGGAAATGCCAGGAATCAATTGACCTCAACGATGGAACGAAACAGTGCAATCGAGAAATTGATCTAGAATTTGGTTGTTAACAGGGTTTGATGATCTTGAGAGTCGATGATTGCGATTGCGACGTGGTAAGTGGGGGAGTCGCGTAGAAGTAAGAAACAGAAAAGAGGGTGGCAGGGGAGGGGTAGACAACTACAAGTAGTCCGTACGCCGTACGCAACTTCGTTGGTGATCGTTGCTCATCACCAAGGAAAAATGTACTTGTCATGGCGGTTGCCCTGCTAGAGACAAAGCTGCTGTTTCTGTTATGTTCTTTTCGGTCGTAGTCAGGTCTGATCGAGAAACTGAAAGGGAAGGATGCATGGGCTGTGACTGTGTGACGTCGTTTCCCCATCTCACTATCCATTCTGGGAGAAAGTGCCCCACTTTTCCCCCGATCAACGATCGCGCCTGCCCACTAAAGGAACCGTGACTGTAGAAACAGTGGGTGGGTGTTTACTGAGCTCTTTTCGCCCTTCATCTGCAAATGCCCAATGACAGCCATATGCTGCACAAGCTGGGCAAGAGCACATGCATCGCCGTAGTAAACCTCAGGCATTATTACTAGAGAAGCCACACAAGTCGGCTCGAACGATTCACCTCGAGCCTGTCCTTTTTTGCTGACGAGCCCGCTCCGAAACTCCGTCCCAGCTCTGTGTCCTTAGCTAAAGTTATGCTAAGTTCAAGCTCTTTGGTGTGGCTTTGTTGGACGGTCGCTCTTTCCTCCTCCGTCCTTTTGCTCCTTCTTCTTTCCCTCGGATGTGTGAACCTTAGTCTTGCCCTTCTCCTTCCTCTCTTTCCTCTTATCTTCCGTTGTAAATATTGTCGTGACCACGCCGCAAACCTGCACAGTCGCATGCTCCAGCCGTGGTTCGACGCGCTCTTATCTACAGCCATCGAAGGATCGCAAATCTCCTGCGTTCGCTCTTTCCATTCCCTATCGCCTGTCAAGAGTCATACACAGTTTCATTGTCGTCCTTTAGTTTGCGCGGCATACAACCTCGACATCAAATAAAATGCAACGCAGAACCTGAAGCGTTACCATCTACAACGTACCATGCCACCAACCTCCACCTCGTCGTCTCCGTCACCGTCATCGCACAGCATTCACCGTCTGATACATCCACCGCTGGTTTGTTTGAGTTTGTATTATTTATATTAGTTTTTCTTGTTTTTTTGTTGCTATACAACGACAAATCTGCTCGACACCAAGGCCGACCCTCACTTTAACCTCGTGGGCGAAGTCCGCTTCGATGGCAAACCATCAAAGCGCATTTCCCACTCTTCGGTGCTGAGTTGTCGGGAGGCGGAGCAAATCATTTGCCGAAACACATAGCCTTCCTAACATTTAGGTCTCTTCGAGAACGCGACAAGGAGGAAAAGAAAGTTAAGTACACGTCGAATCTTATCAGGAGTCGAAAAGGGAATTGTCATCAGTCGTTTATCTTTGTCACCAACTTCGTTCGTCGGCTTTGGGAGTGGGCTTTGTTCGTTTTTTTTTTCGTCTTTTCGTGATTTTCGTGTGCCATTTGCCATCAAAGAGTCGGTGATCCAGTCCGTTGATGATATTGATCATTTGGGTTGGCGGTTTCGATTTATTTCTTCACGCCTCCATGCCAAAAACGCCGTCATCGTCGTCGTCGCTACGAGCGTGCGACCGAGTATCTTCATCGTCACCCATGACGCTGTCGCCACTCCCGTTCATCTTCACGCCATCAACGACGCTTGAGCGACGATAATCACCACGAGTGAAGCTTTCGGGAGCCCGGCTGGGAAAGCTGTTGATGAAGCTGGTGTCGCCGAGGGGCGTCGCCGATTGGCCGAGATACTGTGCCGGAACTGGGGGAACTGGGGGGACGACCTGTCCCGAGCCTTGCACAGATCCAGGCGTCACAGTGTTGGCATCGCCCGCACCGCTGTTAAAGCTGCAGCTAAGGAGCTCAACGGCAGCAGCTAGTTCGGTGTCTTCCTGGCCGGTCACATTCTTGCCCGACGACGGAGGACGCAGGTTCAGGTTGTCCCGGCTGACCTGGCGTTGGTGACCAAAGCCGTTGCCGGTGTTCCCGTTCGTAGCTAGCAGCCCGGACTGGTACGAGCGAGCAACGTTGGCAACACTACCCGGCTGTTCAAAGCGTTGCGAGAAACTCATGTGGCTCAGAGTTGGAGCCTGCTGCGGGGATGGGTATGAGGACAACGATTCCCACTTAACACCGTCAATGTTCATACCGCCCTCCATCTGTGCCGGTGGTGGCGTGGTGTCGGCTGAGCTGCGACCGTCGTGTTGATAGGAGAATCCAGACGCGGATGGCGACGTAGGGTCCTCTTCGCTAGCAGAGTCCCGGGTCGAGTCGGGCGGAGTCGCAGCGGCGTTCTCGTCGGCATCGGGGGAGTTGGTCATGGTCACAAGCACGGATGCGGCCTCGAGTAGTTGGACCTGCTGGTGCTTTGAGATCAAGAGCTTTGAAGTCAAAGCCCATTCTGGGGTGTGCTCCCAACTAGTGACAAAAAGAAAAAGTCAGTTGCTACTCTCGACACTGCTAACCAAAAACTTGTATAGCCGAACTGGTGGCTGCTGCAGAGGGTGATAACATACAGGTGCTTTGATAAGCAGCTGCTATGCTTGTAGCCCTTGCCACATTTCTCGCAGCGGAGCTCTATGCGGCTGCTTCTGCGGCCCTCCTTCAAAGGTTGGCCGTCACTGGCACGACGACGCATAGAAGCAGAGTCGATCTCGCCCTCGGACATATCGACCTCGTCATCGTCGATCGCGCTGCCGTCGGCCGTGAGGAACTTGCGACTGGGCAGGCTCGCAGGAGGCGACGGTAGCGGGAGGCTTCCCATGAGTCCCTTGTTTCCAGCGGCCATCGCCGCTGCCATGGAGGATCCGCGAGAGAAGCCGCCCAAAGAGCTGCTGACAGCATTGGCTCCCGGCTTCGACAATGTGTTTCGGCGGGCATTGATCGCGAGGGCACCGTTCGGCAAGACGTCTGCTTCCTGGATCATGGCGGCCATGGCGGCCACGTTCGTGCCACCCGGGCTTGTCATGCTCTTACGACGGCCGACACGGTGGCCTGAGTTGAGAGCTGCGCCGATAATCGAATGGGATCCGTTCCTAGAGTGCGGCAATCTGCTAGCCAGGCCGTTGGATGCGCTGGTGCTCAGGGAGCCAGCACCATTCGCAACGTTCGACATCGATGGGCGATGGGCCAAAGGCCTCGGCGACGTCTGGATATCCTAGCGAAGAAATAACAAACGATATCAGCAAACTGCACACCGCAGCCGGAGCGAACCTATCCCGGTACAAGTCGACGCCTGATTTAGCACGCCTCCTGTAGACCCTCCTCTTTTGTCTCCCCCATTCCGGCAACAGCGGAGTCATCGTCGTCCCCTCTTGCCTCGGTTCTGTTTGCTCCAAACTCCCTGTCGCTTCAAAGCCACTTGCTGCCGTCTTCAATTGCTCTTTCTCGATGCCGGGGATTTTGCGGTTCGCCACGGTTATGCCGGAGTTGGGGTGTATGACTAACCTTGGAGGAAGCCATTGTTCGTGTACTAAATAGTATCGGTCAACCTGTTGACCGATACAAGACGCCCTAAATCTCTCGTCCCTTCCTGGCTGGCGGCTGTGTATGGCGTGGGTTGGGGGGGAGGGAGAGCGAGCTTGGAGGAGCAAGGTTGCCGGAAGTCTGGTAATCCAAAACGAAGCCAAGCGAGTTCTCAAACAAAATGCCAAAAGGACCGGTGTAAGATGGTCGGATGTGTCGTCTTTTGGTGGTGTCTGCTTCCGCGTGGAGGTACGACGGAAGGTATGTCTCTGACCGTTTCGGTGTGTGTTGTAGGGAGCGTCGTCCTCAATACGGGTTGTGTGTGTGGTAGTATGGATCCGAGTTGGCCTTTCGGTGACGATAGTGGAGCGTTGGGAGGAGAAAACGTGTCGTGATGAGATCGTGGGGGAAGAGTAACAAGAAACAATAATGCGTTTGGGAATCTGAATTGGTCGTTGAACCAAAATGGAAGGAATCAAAAAAAGTAGTTGTTGAGTTAGGAGACAGGAAACAAGAAACAACAGGAGACAACACCAAAAAAAAAAAATTCTAGCAGTGCATTTCCCAGAGTGCTTGTGCACAGAGTGTGGTGTGTTATGTGGTGGAAGTGGTGTGCGCGCGCGCGCCGAAGCCACCTTTAGACTATGGGAAGGAACGAGTCACAATGCCAATTCGAACTCGGAAGTGGTGAGGGGTGTGAGAAGGAACAGTGAGGAAGGCGCAGACCCAAAAAAGTGACAAAGCCAACTTGGGGGGGGGGGGGTTCAGAAGACAAAAGGGACAAAACAAAGCGCTACCGATTACAGAGCACGGAGTATTACGACGCACATAGTGCGCACTGAATACAGAATACACGCCCCCTCTCCAGCAATGTATCGTAGACTGTTCTCTCTGTTTCTGTTGCTATTGCTCACGGGATGGGGCTGCGCTGGGTGAGCCACGAGACCCCAATTCCTCATATTTATAATTATTTTTGTTAACAAGAATTCCGTGTCCCTCCTTCCGGGCCTAGTGACACAGCCAGAAAGATGCGACGACAGAAATACAGGTTGTTTGCGGCAGTGGCCAACCGGTGGCTCTAACATTAAAAGGCACCAGTAACGGGTAGGAAGGTGTATATGGTGGGCGCATGATGCCCCATCGTTTAACGACTTTTAGATACATTTTCCTACTCCGCGCCCAACAAAGGCCACGGATAAAAATACTGAGTGCGCTTTATCAGGGCTCATCAGAAGCACTCGAACTTTTTTGTGACAAGTTTGTTGTGGTGGGCGACGACGGCGGCTAAGAGTAGGTGGGAGGCCAGGACCCGAGGGAAGAGCAAAGAATAAGATAGAAGGCGCGAATTGCGGTTGTGGCAGTGGTAGTGGCGAAACATTCGACATATTGTCCCTTTTAAGTACTGGTCGAAATCTGGCAGGCGTGGCCGCCGCAGATCATGTGGGAGATTTCGTTTCGATCGCAGTGCAAGTCGCCATTCGGGGTACAAGGAAGATACCAATTGTGAGCTAAATGGACCTGGTGCCTTTTGGTGTAGTCTTTTTGGAAGGACAGACAGCAAGAGCACACACACGCCCCTCCTTCTTTCCCCGTCCCAGAGTACAGCAGTCGCACTGTGATCTGGCCAAACTTGTCCTAAATAATCGTGTCCTGAGACTGAGGAAGTGGGGTAAATCTGAAAGACACTGTATCTCGCACTGTAAGCTAGTCGCAATTCGTACAATGCGGTCAAGGGAGGGGAAGGAAGAAGGGGGCGTCGATAGCGCATTACTATGTTGTGATTTTATTATTTTTATTTTATGTCGCCCAGCGCGCGACCGTGCAAGTAACATGTAAACGTTGTAACGCACCCAGCCCCGACGCGATACGTCTAATACTGAGTGCATACACAAGGTGAGAAGATGACTTTACAATTGTTCAATGTAGCTTCAGCCGGCTCCTTCCCTATTTTGCTTGTTTCTTTCCACTTGATGCCCATATCCGTATCCTCATCTGCCCCTGGTCGCCCTTTCCCCATAAAAGCGTGTTGTTAGCCTCCTATTTTTATCTGGTCCAAACCTCCTCGTAGAATAACTCCTGGGTGCAACGACGCACCTGTGCAGCCTTTCCCCTCTTTCTCCCCTGTGATCCGCCTTGTTCCTTCCCTCCAAAGATGACCTGCAGGCGAACCGATGGCCGAGGCGGGAATAGCGGGCAATCACGACGCACAACAAGAGCTGTCTGTCTGTTACCTTGCCGGGCCAAGAACGACAACGAAGAGGGGCAAGGGGAAACATAAAAGAGGGGAGGGGTTGACCAGAGGACCATGACTTTGCATATTACACACCGTTTCTGATGTTGTGTTGGACATGGAATTGACCTTCTCCACAAAGCATACACAAATAGCTCTCACAAACGAGACATAGAATTAGCCGCCAGCATGAGTATTTTGAGATACGGAGTCGGCCAGGCAAGACAAGATACGGCCTCGTAATAGTCAATCGTGGGCCGGAGCTGGCCGGTCGTAATATTACCCTGTCTGGTCGTCAGCAAATAAGAGCAAGGGGCGACGGGCGACGAGTGTCGTAACGCTTTACAAGAAAGGAACACATGGCGCAAATGAACCAGGATGAAAGGGCCTGCGAAGGGGACAGTAATGGCAGCGAGGGATGACAAAAGACATTCGACAATATCAAAGCCCACTTGTATGTGTACCTGATTGCGTTTGACAACCGTGCCAAAATAGCTGGCGTCCTGCAAGAGGCACAGGCCAGGTCCATTTTCATTTACGGAGTGGGCCTATCAGCGGCCAAGGACGAGGCATGGCAACAGTCCTCCAAACGACAGTTAGGAGAGTTAGGACAAGACGCCCAAAGAGAACACAACTTGGTCATGTTTGTCATGCAAGACAAGCAATGATATTTTTGTATGTCGCCCCTTGTCGGTTGGGCATGAATAGGCCAAAGAAACCGCTGAGATAGGTGTCTCACAAAGCAAAACGGATGTCTTTTCGTCTTTGTTAACGAGGTTTATTTCGTCCTCTCACGCCTTTGTTTTTGGCTCTGCACTTTTTATAATTTATGAGGGGGAGAAATTGATGCATAAAAGAGAATGTGTGCAAGCAAGGTCACGATCGGCCAATTAAACCGGATTCCCGGCAATGTACGACGGCACACGCACATTATAGGTCACAAGGTCGCGTTATTTCGAGAAAGCAAACGTTCAGAGAAATGGAGACCACAGCAGACCATACAGGGCAACCAAACAGAACACCGGATGCAACCTCAGGTACAGCCATTGGCTTCTTTTGAGGAGCAAGACAGTTGTGAACGAATTGGACAGGGCCACCGCGTCAAAGTGTTCTACTGGTCAAAAACGGTTAATAGGTTAGAATGGCTCTCGAACAGTGCAGCAGGAGCTACTGCTCCATAGTGGCAAAGGAACAAGAATTGAACGAGGGGCATGATGCACGTTGATATTAATTCTGTGATGTTCAAAAACTAAAAGACGAACGTAGCAAAAAGAAAACCACACAATGGTACCTAGCCCGTTGTATTTTCGAAAGACGCATATTTCCGCGCCGATCAAGGTGGTTCGGCATTTTTGGCTCCCAGCGCAAATACGGGGTAGGACCACGCTACTATCCGTCGCGGGAGAATCAATACAAACAAAACTCCGCTGTCTTTTTCCTGCAACTTGTTGCATGACACCTTCGTTTTAAAGTGTACCTATAAAAACACAAAACGGGGGCTGCAAAATGCACTACGTCTGTTGTAGCATGCACAATGCACATACGGACTACTCCGTCGAAGGAGAGTCACGGGCTCCTTGACATAATCCGCGATGGGAACGTCTTTGCTCTTTTCTAAGGCGATATCCTGAGAAGAGATTAAAAAATGGGCGGCCCTAGGAGGCACTGGATGGCAACAAAGGCGAATGAATGGCTTGGCGTCTACCAGAAGGATGCATTGGCTGGTTGCGGGTCATATAAAACGTGCACACAATTGGCACATTTCATATTTACCATTGCACACGCTTTATTTGCCGTAAGTCCAACCATGGCGTTGGTGGCCGATGCAAGACGCAACACGGAACTAGCAAGACGGTCCAGATGTTGTCCTCGAGAATACGTGCTTCAGGCAAACCTGCTTGTACCCGGCCATGAAAGTAATAGGTATTACCACAAACTTCTTACATTCTAGAATATACTATTTCTGGGTGTGCATTGGCCAGCTGTCTCAATACCTTGTATCAAAACGTCATGTACAAAGAAACTTGCGAGGAATGCGTGAGATGCTCCGTTTCGCACTCAGCAGGAGAATAGAGCACAGCCTTCAGCCTGGTCCGTCAACAGTGGAGATGGCTCAGCCGATACTGGGCTCCAGGCTCCGAAACTGCCCAATCCGAAACGCCAGGCAGACACGTAAGATCAAAGAGAGAACCAAGAAAACGTGGCTACTTCTCAACAAAAAGGTTTCTTGGAACTTTGCATCACAAAGCACTAGTGCCCCATGATCTGGCCAGTTATTGTCGACGACGTCACCGGCTTTGCCAGAAACGGAACGCCCAAAATATCCAAGGAAGTCGCAGCTTAATGAAATGAGTGCAGTCAGCGTTTTTGTGGGGGCTTGACGGTGCTGCCTTGGATGTAGGCATTACACCAGACCGACCGTTTTCGTGTCTTGTATCAGCTGGCCAGAGCCCTCAGCCACTAGGCCCAAAATAGGAAATCAGTACGGAATACAACGTTCTTGTCACTGATACACCAAAAAAAAAAAACTCCAATCTAGACCTTTGATAACAACGATGAATTTTCTCTTCTTCCGGGGCCCTATTCTCCCAAGGTGTTTTACGACATAATGAAACACGTCATGCTCTTCTCTTATAAGGCTTTAGAGGAGTCCTTACGGACGCTCATATTGCTCCGGTGCAGGAGAGGAGCGACTGGAGTGCACAATAGTGGCATGCAAGGAGAAAACCAGAATGACACAATGATGCTGTGGAGCACTCCAAAGGCCAACGACGATTGCGCCAGCGGGGCTTAAAAGGTGGGAGAAGGGAGAATAAACGTGACGTGAGAACGAGAAATGTAAACGTGCAACAAAAAAATGAAAATCAAATAAAAACGTACAGTGGACAAAGAGCCAACCGTACGATTTGGGGTTTTTCGTGAAGACGAGAGCCACAAAAGAGGAGGCCCCCACATAGAAACATCCACACGCGGGGGGTAAACAAGAAGCTGGAAGACAGAAAAAGGCTCCCCATACAATATTTGCGGAGGAGTGGGCAGCTGAGGTAATTATTGTTTCGTTGTCAGATGATTTGGTATTATTTTATGAGGCCGCCAAGGTGAGAGATAAATGCATAAAGCGAGCAAAAGGAATAGGCAACAGGGTGAGCAATAGAATGTTAGGTTAGGGTTTGACACGTTTGTTTCTCATGGATTATTTTTGGTTTTATTTTATATTTCACTATGTAGTCCACTCTCCCCAGACAGCCGATCCTGGAAATCCTCATAAAGAAACGCCGTCGCGCCAGACATTTTGGAACAAAAACAGTCTTGTGGAAACCTTCCAAAAAAAAATCCAGCCAAGAGTTTCGTCTGTCGCTTCGATCGACGATTGGAACGAATGCAGAAGTGGTCTTGGCAAATGACAGCGGGCTCAGAACAGTGGCACAAAGGAACCCCCTGCGGGCCCCTCTCTGTCTCCTCTTTTTATTTACTAGCCTGGGTGTGGTTTCTGTAGAATAAGGGGAATACGTACAGCATTTCAAAATCGGAATCTTGATATGGGATGAGGGGAGGCTGGAAACAGGAGTGATGATGGCGAGATAAGTAACAAGCCTCTGTGGAATTTATGCGAGTATGTCAGTTCCGACCACATGCCAGTTCGCCCCGTACGAGATAGGTTATGATGCTGGGCGCGAGGTTCTTTCTTCTAATGAGTAATACCCGTTGTTAAAGACCTAGCCCATATCGGCACTGCATAACTGCGACTCGCGGCTTTCCAATCTGGCAGCATCGATCGTCCCGTACCAGCTTCTTTTACTTCTTGCAACCAACCTCATTCACACCCGCCCGAATTCGCAGTGTTCAGCGGAGGAACCCTATTGCAACTTCACAGCCTGCCAACTCAACACAATGTCAATGGACGTCTTCCGTGTCGGCCGTGGTGGCGCCGGTAACTGGTACAGCAAGAAGGACCAAGAAGAGGCCGAAAAGCGGGTATGTTTTGCTCTGGCCCCCTCTGCCCCCTCTCTCTCACGAGCGAAAGTCCACTCTCCACGACCTGTGGTGGAAAGTGGATCCCGAATACAACAGTGACCTGCAGAAGACGTATCTTACGACGGCGCTACCAGCGCTGGCTATCTGGACATTATATTGTTTGCTGACTGTGTTTTCTTCTTGTATCAATCAGGACGTCGAAGCTCAGGCAACTACAGCCGGGACCGAAGCCGCTACGTCCCAACCGCCGGTTGCTCCCCGGCCGCAACAGACGCCATACACGCGAGGTGGACGGGGTGGTGCCGGCAACTTTTACGACTCGGCGGCCGTTGCTGCGGCCGAGCGTGACGAGGCCGTCGAGGCTGCACGTGTACAGGCGACGACGACCAAAAGTACGGTCCCCGCATCAGCCGATTCACCCGCTCTCGTAACACCGTCGTCAACCCGCCCACGACCAGGTCTGTCGGGACGTGGTGGTGCAGGCAACTGGGCGGCGTCAGCCGCGGCCGCTGCTGACCTTGAGGAGGAGCAGAAGCGCAAGGAGGCTGCTATTGCGGCCCAGATCCAACAAGATGTTGAGGCTGGTCTGGCCATGCCGCCCAAGGCGTACCACCAGACGCCGGTGACACGCGAGCGGGAGAAGTAAGGGTGCGGAGGACGCCTTATCCATGTATTTTTTTACGATGTATGATACCAGCAAATGTTATTCTTTAACATTGCAAGCCGTCGACTTTGGACTGGCTAGAATGGATCCTCTATGCACCGGGAATCATGAAACGAAGTTAAATGTTTGAATGTTTGCATAAAACTAGAAACAAAAACCATGTCATGTCCAAGGGGCCGCCAAGCATGTGTGTGAAAGGGAATAATAACTATAAACAAGCAAATGCACGCTGGGAACGCCAAACCCCCATATCCCAAGTAACGTTTTGTAGAGTCCGACTTGCGCAAAGGAGATCGAGATGAAAGGTTGTAAGAAACGGAGGAAGAGTGAAAAACAAATCGTAAACCGCTCGTATTGGCCTGATGGTCTTGTCGTCAAAGGCCAAGGATGCGCTGCTTCCGCACTGGTCTCTCCGCTTAGTCCATGTCCATCTCGTCGTCCTCGTCGAAGTCGTCGTCGCCAGCATCCTCGTCGACCAGCGCCGACGAGTTGCCGACTTCTTCCTCGGCCAGCTCCACCCGCCCATCGGCCGTGATGCGTTGCCGCACCACTCTCCGTGCCGCCGTCTTGCTCGTGACACCGTCGGTTGTGTCCACCTCCAGGTCCTCGAGCTCCACGTCCACTCCTGCCTCCCGCAGCGCCGCCAGCTTCTTGGCCTCCGCCGCCGCGCGCAGCTTGGGGTGCAGAGGTCGCTGGGGCCGCGGCATAAGCAGGTGGCCGTGCTCGGCCACCAGCTTGCGCGCCGCCAGGAGCTCGCGCTTGCGGTTGCCGGCCATGCGGCGCTTGTAGAAGTGGCGCTCGCGGCGGGCGCGGATTTCGGCGATCTGGTCCATGGCGGCCAGAGTCTTGGCGGCGAGCTCGCGGTTGTAGCGGACGGGAACGTTGCGGCGGGCGGCGAACAGCAGAGTCGAGTCGACAACCATCTCCTTGCCCGAGGCCTTGCGGAAAGCCTTGGTCCACTTGAGCTTGCGCGGGTTGCGCTTCATTTTAAACTGGAAAGGAGGAGAGACACAAAGTCAGCAAACTGCTCTTATTCGCCCAAAGACCTGGCACATTTTTCTTCTTCTCTCCCTATCTGCATGGATCTCCATCATATGGGTCCCAACTTACGTTCTTGTGGCATTTGCTCCGGCAGAAACGGAATGTCTTGCTGTCGTTCCGCACGAACATAATACCCTTGCCCGGGTACGTTGGCCTGTATCCAAACACCGTCAGTCTTCTGGCTCTTCGTATCATTTACGTCGTCCGCCAGCGTATCGTATCGTCGTATGCGCAACATCGTCGAAAAGCAGGATGTGGTCGACTCTTACCGAGAGCAAAAGTAGCACGTCTCGACTCTGAGATAGAAAACAAAGTTAGCAACAGATCTCGTTGCTCTAAAGAGCATAAGATGAACAAAAAACCTACCTCATCTTGACGGTGTATGAAACTCGAAACGTCTATGTGTATATTCTTGTCGACAGGCCGTGTGTCGTCTTGTCAAAGGGTCGAAGGGAAAAGACGTCGCTAACAAACGCAGAAAAAAAGGCGGCGAACGGTAAGTCTCGTTTTTTTGCCAATTTTTTTGATGGTACTTCAAAAAATCTCTTTGGTGGGGCCTTATCGTTATCGCCATTCAGTTCAACCACTCCAGTGTCTAATGTGGCTGAAGCGTGGCTCGTGTAATTCTGCCAAACTACAATTCAACCAATCACATCGCACAGACGAAGAGTCGGCTTAACCATTTTCTGCAATCGCCTCTTGCTTCCGGTCCCTTCCATCACGAGGCCGGACGCCGAAGATTTTCTTTCGCTGCACATTGCGACGCACCAGTCACGACAACAGACACAACTCCTCTCAGTTTTTGCGCCCTCGACTCATATACTTATCGAAACCCTGACATAAATATACAATGGCTTCTGCAGTCGCAATTGGTGCTGGCGTGGCGGTCGCCGCTTTTCTGGTAGGTGCTTTCTTTTCCTTTCGTCGCAAGATTTCTTACGATAAGCGGGGGCACAGCCCTTTTGTTCCGTCCACCTGCCCAACTCTTTACTAACATACATATTTTGCAGGGACGCGCTGGTCTTGTTGCATTCCGTCGGTCGCGCGGCGGTGTCGGCTCGCTGGGCAAGGCTTTCTACAAAGGCGGCTTCGAGGGCAAGATGACCAAGAAAGAAGCGACGTTGATTCTGTCGCTGAAGTACGTTGGTCCCCTTCTGTTTTCACATGAAGAAAAACCGGCTAACAACTGTTGCAGTGAGCGCGCAGTCACGAAGGACAAGGTCCGCAAAGCCCACCGCACTCTGATGCTGCTGAACCACCCCGATCGCGGTGGAAGCCCATACCTCGCCACAAAGGTCAACGAAGCGAAAGAACTTCTCGAGAAGACGACATGACACCACTTTCTTTTGAGAACAAGTGCTACTTATGGGGGTTGCCGAAGCAAGACGCATTTCAAACGAGTTTACAACTACAGAGTGAATGCTGAAGTCCACGCGTTTTGTCGCATCGGTCGACATGTAACAACAAACAACTACATACCGGATATCAGTTTTATTTTTCATAGCACCGGCGTTTGTTTTGGACTTTGTCTTATTTGTTTTATTTTATGGCTGTCTTGCGGGAAGGTGGCAGTCAAGCTTTCTATTGTACTTCATACTAGGATATTGTCTTCCTAGATCCCACTCTCCTACTGGGGAAGTGTTGTCTGCGAGCAAAAATCAATACGCTCGAAGTTCTCTGCTCAAAAACACCCTTTTCTCGTCACCACATGCTGTTCGTTGTCTTTGGTATCGTGACTGGGCGCCCGGCCGCTTTGTAGGTTTAATTTACCTCACCATGCCATTACAACGTGTTGAGATCCTTCTGTTCATTCGTAGCATCGCTGGCGCCTTCCGCGTTGCTTTCCGCCTTGCTTGCCGACTTGCCTGGCCACTTGCCCGGCGACTGCCACGCCGATGTTCCCATCGTCTTGCCTGCTGGCGACCCTGACATTCGTGTCTTCTGAGGGGAAGCTGTGTCGGTAGTGGATGGGGACGCAAATGGTGTGCCACTGTTGCTCGACGCGCAGGCTCCGGTCGGCCAGTTCAAGTAAGGACTGCCGTCAGTCATCTCACCGCCAGAGCCCCAGCCTTCCTCGAGAATGCTTGCATCCGGAATGAAACTGTGTGGTCGGAGTCAGATTAAGGTTTGGGGATTTTGGGATGCGGAAAGATTAAAACTCACCCTGGGCGCAGACGTTCAGCGTGGCGCCGGAGACTCGCCTCACGCTTCTCAACCACAATTCGGATCATCGCCTGGAGAGTGTAGACTGCATCATTGCCACCATTGTGGAGAAAGTAGTGGTCAATGTCTAGGTCTGCCAGGACCCCCTTAAGGCCTGTTTGTTGGTTTTTCATTCGCAGGTGCTGGTGAAAGTATTGTGTGTCAACAATTTCCAAGAACATGCCATCCATCATATGGAATCCAATGTTCTTGATCTGTGAGATGTCGCTCTTGATGTCGTGGCCAACTAAAACGACATTTCTCCGGCACCCGTCCCGCAGCCGGGGCTGCAAGATGCCAGTGACAACCTGAAGGATGTCCTTGATGCGAATGAACTCGCTTCGGCTAAAGGGGCGAGGAATGTTAGCAAGGAGGAGCTGCAGCGCGAGCGGTTGTAAGGTTTCATTTGTTCTTCTTTTATTGACAAACCCGAAGTTAAAGTTGTTTTCACAACCCTTAACGTGCACTCGGTTGACCATGGACATATGCTCTGCGATGCGGAGATGGCGGCCTTGAATGAGAGCCAGCCAGTTTGCACACTCCAGGCCAGGTGGTACTCCGGTAAAATTCCGGGTGTCCAGAATCGCAAATCCAATCTCAGTTATAGCACTGTGGTCGAACTCAAAGGATTCGATGTCCATCGCCACGAAAACGACATCATTCTCTTGGGCAAAGGGAGGGACAGAAAGATAGTTAAGCGATTGCATGACGTAGCGAGCGCTATTGCTTTGAAGCGAAACTATGAGGGGCGCGAGTTAGTATGCCCCATCCACAAGAGATCCTCAGTCAAGTTAGATACGTCAGTCAAGTTCTGTCCTCACATGTGTCGATTTTTCCACGAATTCCCATATACCGTTGAACTCGCTTTATCTGTCGTCCCCATTCGCGTCGTTCACGTAGCCGCTTCATTTGCACCTTTTCCGACTTGTTTTTCTTGTCGGAGCCTTTGCCATATTGATACGACAATGCCTCGACCTTTCTGACGAACGTCTCTTTGGCTTGGGCCTTCACGTTAGCCATTTCGAATATTGCGTCAGCAGGATCGAGAGGTGGCACTGCTTTGGTCAAGGCATCAAAAGCGAGCAGGTTCGGTGCCCGGCCCAAAAACCGAGGCACTGGCGTCTTCATTTGGCCGAAGATAACGGCAAACTTGTCTCCATTGGCACCGGGAGGGATCGTTAGTTGGATTTTAAGGGTTTGGCTGATCCGGTCAAGGAAGTGCCGGAACTGGCTGGTCGGGACCAGGATGATGTATTTGCTCTCCTTGCCCTTGCCCGGATGCCACACGTAGCAAAAATCCCAAGCCTGCACTTTCAAAATAGCTTCCTTTTCAAAATAAGGCCCAATGCGTGAACGGTTTTGTTTACCGACAAACCAGGAGTGGTAGTTTCTCACAAGGAGCCACGGGCAGAATGGAACGCGGTTGCCAGGATACTTATCGCTGCTCCTGGCGTCTACACTCCCCGTACCCTTGCTGCTGTGGAGGTCGACAAGTGGAATGGTCGCCGGCTGGAATGCCGGGGCTTCGGGTGACAAAGTTTTATTCGGGCTGGCGAGATCGGTGCTACCGTTACCGGGGCCATTACTCTCGGTACCTTTGTTGTCCCGCATGTAAATAGACGTGATGACGACCTCGTCATCCGACTGGTCGTCAGGGTCAAATGGGACGCGGATGCTGTTGGCTTTTAGCTCTCTCAGATGATCCAAAAGCTGCGGTGGCGTGGATGGGAAGAAGACAGGCTGGTCAGTGATTTTCGAACCGCCAGCATCGTCGTCGTCCTCACCAAGGTCGTACGCAACCCGGACGCGGTCATAAAGGGTTGTGTTTTCCTCCATTTCTGGCGTAAGGAGGGCTGGAAACGGCCGCCTACTGAGCTAGTTAGCCATTTGAAAACTTTCCCCGGTCCCCGGTAGCTCGTTTGAAGCTGTCAGGGAGTAGGGGTAAGGAAACATTAGGAGGGCTGTGTATGAAGGAGTTATCGAGGTCCAATGTGACAATTGACCTAGCCTCAGATCTCGCTTAAATGCCAACTTGAAGCAGCAATGGCATCGTAGAACTTACCCTTGAGCAGATAGAGAACTGCGTCTCTGCTATTCTTCCAGGCTATCTTAGTACTTTGCGTCTAGTCCGCACATCCTGTTTGCAGGCCGGTTTGTTGAAATAGAGATTGCGTTTCGGTTTGCATTTGTCGAAGAAAATCAAGGAACGTCGCGCCTTGCTGCTGTTTGACGCAAAACGACAAACCGTTGCCCCGCTTTTTCACAACTACGGCGGCAGGAACGGAGAATCAAAGGCTAAGGCAGGAGCAACTGGTGACGTGCCGTGAAGTCAGAAGAAAGTCATGGGGGTCTTATAATTAAATGAAGGGGAAAGTAATTGTACCGCTGAATATGAAAAGATGATACTTTTGGCTCTGAGGTTAATTTTCGCTGTTTTCCATATCTTGATTGTAGTTGTTGAGTTTTGTCCGATGTAACTAAGCAAATATGATTTCATAAACCGTGAATTAATCCCTGAATTAATCCCTGACTTATTTCACAGTTAGAAAATAAATCAACCTAAACACAAGCGAGTGACGTGAATACACCAGGAAAATAATAATAACAGATAGTGACAGTAGTGACTTTGAGAACCACTAAACGTATTGCACATAATAAATTAACTCTTACCTGCAATTGTCGAACTCAAATAGCAGCACTTTACCAATTCTGTTCTGCAGATATACTATTAAACATAGCAAATGAGTGGACATCTTTTGAGATTAGACCTTGTCAAATTTCTGTGACAGCGCTACATATTTTACAGAATTCATTGCAGCTAGATTGTCTACAAATTTCAAGCAACTGCCGTTCCGCTTGTCTTTCTTCTCCGTGTTTCTTCTCCGGCACCAACTAGAAGCAGGACAGGAATTCACAGCAGATGTCCGTCACCCCGCCGTTCAAATAATGGAGCAAATTATTGCCATCGTTCCACAGAGAGTAGAAACTGCAACCCTGGCTCATCTTGACGCTCAACTCCTTCTTCATACTCTCGACCATCATGACGACATCGCTGAGGGCGACCTCGTCGCCCTCGTTGGATTTGATGAACAGTGTCTTGACGAGCGTGGCGACAGAGTCTTGAAGAGCATGAAGTGTTCCGAGCATTTGTTTACTTATTTGCTCTCAATTAATTATCTGCAACTCTGCAAAAGAACTTGTCACCTATAATTAATTTATTTTTAAAAAAAAATTGTTAATGTCCAGAAATGGAGTCAGATTCGTCTTCAGCGGGGGAATGTGACCACCCAAGTGCTCTTTCGAAATCCTGTTGTTCTCTATTGAATCGTATCCAAACTCTGGAAATGTCATTGCCGCCGTTTTTGGTATTGTCTGCAATCCTGTTTTGTTTCCAAGCTGGGGTAGATCGCGGATGCAGCATGCAGGTCTGTCAGCTCTGGCCCTGGTCCCTTATCCCTTCACGGTCAGCCTCCTCGAGCTCCAAGTGCCAGACACACTGGTACTGAACCATGCAGCGAGCCGCGTGGCTTACCACACACGAAAACATCCGCATGGCCGGCACCCAACGTCGAGCCTCTGGGTGGCCAATGTGAGCAAAGCAAAGTCGGCCAGGCGCCTCACGGATGGGGATGAGTACCATGACCACTCGCCCCAAGAGTCACCCGATGGAAAATGCATATTCTTTCTGTTCAACCGCCGAACAAAGAAGAAGACGAAGAACGACAGATATTTCATCCACGACATGGACGTCGACCTCATCCTCAGTGGACCGCGGTCGACGTCCGAGACGACCTGTTTATTGATCCGGACAACGTCTTTCGCTATATTGAGAACCAAGACGTCTCCTCGAACAATACAACAAGACGCCGGATATCCAACATCCACTCGACATAATCAGCATAGACCCGGACGATTGGCCGGCCAACACTCTGCGGGAAGTGCCCGACGCCAAAGACTGCCGCACAATTGCCAAATTGGCCGTTTGTCCACAGCCGAGGCGGCCGTGGAATACACTTGCCTTTTTGGGCGAGCTCGGACACAGCAGCGACGGCTTGGACAGCGACGACCCGTCTGTGCGGCTGGGTGCGCGGCTGCGCCACCTCGGGAGGTGCGCGGGTATATCGGACGTCGCGGGATACGACCTGTACTACGCGTCCACGCACATAAACCGCATGGTCCCACAAGTTTTCCGGGAAGCTACCTGGTGGACGCGGCGTGGTCGGATGACGGCCAGCGGACCATTGTTAAACATGTTTCTTTTTCTCATTTTCCAATTTTTAAAATCAATCCCAGAGTTGGACCCCGAAAAAGGCATGGGTGGTTTAACCCGGTATGGGGAGTCTGGGTTATGGAGACTCGTTGCCTTAGAAATCTGGATAAAGGCGTCATGTAAGGTAAACAAAAGACTAAAGGTATATATTTAAAACACTGCAAGAGAAATAACACGATCTGAGACTCAACAACCATCTATAAGGAGCATGCGAGAGGGAAAGGAGAGATAAGCTCTGCTCATTTGTATGCATTTCATCAAACACCACCAAATACGATCTCGGCAAGATGGCCACTACGTTATCGCCCCCCCTCGCCCCTCCCCTCCTCCCTCTGGATGCACACACGATTCCACCTCCATCCGCCTCAAAGCACCTCACAGTCTTCCACACGCACATTCTTTCACTATGGCCAATAAGGTTGCCAGTTTTCATCAAATGCAAGCCAACTCGGCTGGTAGCGCCCGCGCGGTGTGTTCAGCCTCCGGGACACGGTAGGCCAGAGGTAGTTGAGAGTGCCAATGGCTCCATTGTCCGCCATAGGGCTAAAGACGCCCAGCTGGTGGAAATTCGTTGCCCAAGTGTTAAGAAGGACGGCATAAGAATTCTCGCGACGTGCTTCATTGTCGGCGTCGGCCGCGAATATATCTTCAGTCCGATCGCGGCCCAAGTACCAACGGTTTTGCCTGGCTTCGGCATTTGTGGCACCGCAAGTCAGGAGTACGGTGCGGGAGTTGAGCCTATTGCGGTCTCCGATTTGGTCATAGTTGACGCGGCGATCTGGAGTGTCGGTTTGGTAGCCCTCCGCATAAAAGCCGTAATCTTGGCCGTGGTACGCGTTTACAACACTCACGCCTGGAAACCAGTTTTGAAAGTTCTCGCCCTCGGGGATCTCCGGTAACAGTGTATTGGCATCGATGGGTATGTGCAAGTGGAAAACAATGTAATTATCAATGTCGCCGGTGGCTGTGTGGGCAGTGTCTCGGAGCGCATCCGGCAAGAATGGAGCCGGTGCGTTTTCTGGAGCCAATGCTTCGGCTGCCGTGTATGCAATCTCCAAGATGATTTCATAATTGGCGCGGAAGTTGATCCAGCGCAGATAGTAAATACCCAGCACACCGTTATTGATTGCGTTGAGCACGCCGACTACGGTCGGGCGGTTGCCGGTGACGTCGCGGTCATTGGCGCCGTTGAGCTGAATCTTGCGGGACGACAGCTGCACCACTTGTTGGGGTGCGACAGAGCGCCGCAGCAAGGCCACGGACTCGGGCGTATTATTGACGGTTGTATTCGTATCCGGTGTTTCAAACAGCTGCTCCGGGAGCAAATCACGCTCCTCTACAGGCGTGGGGTCCTCGTAGCCGGAGGGGCCCGGATACTCGCAAAAGGCTGCCTGGGCGGTCTCACTGCCTTGGATCATGTACCTCTCAGCCGCGAACGGATCGCACAGGTACTCGCTTATTACAGCAACTGGGTCCTTGATGATTTGGCCATCGTTGAAGGGTTGGACGTCCACATACAGCTGGTTGTAGCCGACGCCCGTCTGTGACTGAAATTCGTTCCAAGCAACGGCGACCACTTCGGAGGGACTGGGCGACGAGATCTCGGCCGACATGATCCGTGTGATACAGTCGTATTGGTAGTACGAGTAGACGCCGATGTTTCCGCGCCGCAAAATGGTGCCGTAGAGTTGTTCGTCAATGCTTGATGCCCACAGTGCCGGACACGTCGGATTGATAAAGAAGTCCTCGAGACACGCGCGAAGAGTGTTCGCCGTCTTAGTTTCGAGATCCGTGTCTGCAAGTACCGCCAAGTTGGCGTCGGCGCCCCCCACCGTTGTCAGTCCCAGTTGGAGCCCGAGGTTACCGATACTGCCGAGGCCACCGACGACCGCAATCGAAGGGCCTTTGCAACAGTAGGCCTCGTTGCCGACCGCACACAGGCCCTGTTGCCGCGCCACAAGAAGCTCACCACTGGGGCAACTGTCCTCGCACACGGCAGATGCCCCAATGGCATTAGAGGCCTTGGTGTTCCAGGCGCACTCGGTAAACTGGTTGGGCGCTGCACTCCCTGCACAGCAGTACCTCATAGCGCCGACCCAGCAGGTGCCCGCGCCGCCTTGGCCGCTCGTCGACGAGACCACGTGGTTGGGGTGGCTACTGGGACACGCAAACACGGACTCGGGTCCAGAACACAGCGGCGGCACACCAAACCACGCACACTCACCGTACGGCGCCATGCTGCTGCTTGCCGTCGTGCAACATGCGGACTGGTAGCCTACGGCACATCCCGTCGATTGCGAGCCGACCTCGGCCTCGCCAACCGCGCAGCCAGGATTGCACACGCCGCTGTCTTGAAAGCCGCGCAGCGCACAGACGGGAATCGACGCCGTCTTGGGACAACAGAACGTGTGTACGCTGCCTGCAAAGCAGCCCGTGGCATCTGTGAGGCTTCCACCAAGCGGGTCTGTGCTTAACGGCACCTCGGCAAACCCGGTCGGGCAGCCCGCGCCGCAGTTGGACCACTGGCACGTGTCCACCTGGCTAAAGCCGTTTGTGACCACAGCAGTCACATTCGTGGCCGGGTCGATGAAAACTGTACGGCCCAGCGCGCCCGCCAGTTGCTTTGCATAGGTGCCTCGAATGTCGTCGTGGCTAATGGCCCACACCATGACGCCGCCTAGGCAAACGGACTTGGCATAGTCGCCTTTAATCTTCCACGTGTCGGCGTCGTCAAACGAAACCCACTGGTTGGCACCCCAAGAAATGGTCTTGACGGCGGCGTCCGCGTACAGCGTCGGGGCCAGGCCGTTGGCGGCAATGATACTCTCAATCTCGCTGTTAAGCAAGATGCCCGTCTGTCCGCTACACTGCCCGGGATCTCCACCCGAGAGGTAGGGACAGCCGGGCGCTGTGCAGGCCGCGCTGGCCACCGTCGTACTACGGCCATACATAGCGAGGCCTAGATTAATCTTGGCCGGGTCGACGTTGTTACGCCACAGCAGATCAAACGAGCCGCGGATCTCGGTGAGGTTCGTGTGTGCGTTAAGAAACGCGCCCGTCCACTGGTTGCCAATGTCCCACGTGCCGTGCAGGTCGTACTCCATGACGTTGAACCAGTCCACCCACGATTGTAGCCGCGGCAGGTCAAAGTGCTGTAGATACCAATAACTTGATGGCAGCGTCACCGACAGGCCAAAGCCGTACGCGTCGAGTGTGCCACGTAGCCTTTGTAGAAAGACGGGAAAGTTGGCAAAGTCTTCGCCGCGCCCGTTACGGTCGGGCGCCTCTGGGTACTCCCAGTCAATGTCCACGCCCGTAAAGCCCCACGTCTGCATAAACTGGAGGAGAGACGCGAAAAAGGCCTCTTGGTTAGTAACACTGGCCGCGAGATCGGAGAAGGTGGTCCGCGTCGGCTGGTCATCATCGTTGAACGTCCAGCCGCCAATGGCAATCCACGTCTGTAGGCCTAGATCGCGCGTCTTTATTGCTTGTAGACGTTGGTACAGGTCGCTGTCGGTGTTTGCCGCAGGAACCACGGTAAACGTTGCCGGGTTGATGCTGGCAAAGGCAAAGTTCACGTGCGTGTAAATGCCCTGTGGGATCTGTTCTGGGTGCATACCGTTACATGGCCGCTCTGTCGTCGCCCAAGCCTCGTAGTAGCCAACTACCCGCCCGATACCTGTGCCGGTCACATCGCAGGTTGGTGCCGCGACCGTTGATGTACCACAGAACTCGGGCGTGGTGCCGCAGAATCCATATGCACTGCAGCACACATTGAGCGGGCACGCCGTTGCGTTGGCGTATGTCAGCCCCCAGCCGCCCGGATCGCACTCGGACTTGGCGCCACAGCTCGACACGCAGTTCGCGGCCGCACAGTAGTCCGGACCCAAGCCGCAGTTGCCATACTTGGAGCAGCACCCAATGGCACAGGGCTGCGTGGCGCTACACTCTGCTGCCACGACCGCAGCCGCCAGAGAGGCAAGCACGGTCAGGGTGGCGAGCACGTGCATGAGAAGGTAAATAGTATGCTGTGATGGTATAGAGCTTTTCGTATTTTCTTGGTTTGTGTGAACTTAGACTGCGAAAAAAAAAGGCTTACAACAACAACAAAATAGACAATAATGACTTGTAGGAACCAGATAGAAATAATAAAGGAAAGGACGAATGCATAAGGTGGTCGGATACTGAATCACCCATGAGAAGAAAGAAAAGAAAAGAAAACAGACAAGAAAAGAAAAGAAGGCCAGCCTGTAGCCTTATTTTTCCCGACATATCGGGGACAATAGGGTGTAGGGTGTTAGGGGATGGATGGCAAGGGCTATCCATAAATGCCATGACCTTGCATTGTTACAATTTGGCCTCGGTGGTTAACACTTTCGTGGATAAGGCGTATGAGCCAACGATTTTTTTCGTTAACGTAAAGGAGACAAGAGAAGAAACCTACGCTCGTACTGTTCTCTACCTTGGCCGTGCCGTGTATCCGGACCTCACGAAATAAATTCTGTCACCCCTTTCTTGGAACCCTCCAATATCATGCCATTATATGAGTGGAGGGGTCGAGCACCGTCCCTTTCTATTTTCATCGATGTGTCAACCGAATATTGCTCACGATAATTTCCGCTCTTTACCGACTACTCCCCCACATACGAATACAAAATAGGCATCTCAAGTCCGTCTGCACCGCATGTAGGTGCCAGTAATCCGGGCGCAGCAAGCCGCCAGCTGAAAGAGAGCCGCGAGGGGAAACTAGACACTCATAATTGAAACCTGAAAATAGGACCCCCGTGGTCCCGAATGGAGTCTTTTGGGTTAAGTTTCTTTTTGCAATCCAATTTCGCATGCATCTTTTGCATCCCCTCTGTCCGCGTTCGGCCGTCGTACTACTTCAAGTCCGCGGCTAAGCTTGAACCAACAGACAAGAGATGGATGTAAGTTGTGTTTTCATCTTAAATTCTTTATTTTGTGGGGCCGCCAAGCCTTTTAGGTTCGGCGCTTCCCTCCCGTATTAAGGTGAGGGTGTCAATAACAGACGACTTCAGACGACCACCCCCGAAAGAAGTTCGTCGTAAACCATGGACTTCTCGTAATTCATAACCGAATCTACGACGTACCTACGATGTGACGCTCCAGTTACTCCCACAAATAAACTATTACTGACCATAAGTAGCGTGCCTACAGCGATGTGAATGGAGACGGATAAAGCGGCAAAGTGCAATTATTTGGGCATTTAAAGATTGGAGATAAATAAATAAAAATAATTGATACAGCATTGGAAAAATACAAACACGTCTGACTTTACACTCTGTAGATTTTTTTGTATCTACCAAATCAACCCTAGTAATGACTTGATACCAGTAGCTTTGTGGACAGTCAAGTGCAGCTCCAAAGCTCACTGCAGCTGTTCAACATTCAGCTGCCAAATTTTCGATATTTCCCGTTCTCTTATCTGCTGTCCTCGTCTTTGTTGATTCTCTTTTCCTTTTCGACTTTCTCTTCTCTTTCTTTCTATTTCCGCCCCTCTTCTTTCTGTTTCCTTCTTTAAAAACAAGACCGTCGTTTGCATAGCTTCTTATCCTGACGGTCTCTGTCGCTCTACATCTACATCCACCCAAAACCGTCGCCTTGGGTGACAACAAATGGCACATCTTTTAACGATAAAAGCCATGTTAGCCCTGGCATACGCGCTTTTCTTCTGTGCTCTTGGGCCGTTCGTCTCTCTCGCCGCGGCCAGCGGTCATCACCATGCCCACAACAAGTTGCACCACCGACAGGAACACAACCTGCACGGCGCCCGCGACACAGCCATAGACGACGCCTATGCACTGGTTAATGCGTCACTACCTGCAATCGCAGCAGCCAACAAGCTGAAGCTGCAGCAGCCACATTTCAACACATATCAGTTTCCACCAGCTGGCAACGCGTCATCCTATGGCAGCAGCAACACAACTGTCCCGGTCATTGGCCGGCGTGGCCATTTGATGGCCAATGGGAGCAGCACCAGCACTGGCAGCGTGCCGCCGTCTGCCGCCAACAGCAACGCGACATCGCGCGACTACATTGTCTCGCCTGAGCTGGCAAAGGCTGCACGCGTGGTGGCCGCAGGCACAACCAACAAGCCTGCCGGGGCAGACTACACGGACCGTGCGGCCCGGCTCAAAGCCGAGCACTGGGGCCAGACCTCGCCAGCGGCGGGGGACAATGCCACCAGCGTTTCCGACGGCGTCGAGGCCCGGGCAGCGGCAGCAGCAGCCGCTTCCTCGTCGTTTTGGATGGCCAACATGGCAATGAACGGCGTGGCACCGTATGCCGCAGCCGCCAACTACAAAGTGTGGCGCAATGTGATGGACTATGGTGCCAAGGGTGATGGCAAGACAGACGACACGGTGGCTATCAACAAGGCGATTACCGATGGCGGCCGTTGCGGACAGACGTGCGGGTCTAGCACCGCAACGCCGGCGGTGATCTACTTTCCGAGTGGGACGTACCTGGTCAGCGACACGTTGATCATGTACTACAACACGCAGTTCTTGGGTGACCCGACGGCACGGCCGACGCTGCTAGCGGCCGCCAGCTTTGTGGGCTATGCAGTGGTGCTCACAGACGTGTACATTGACGGGGCCAATGGCGCAGAGTGGTACGTACCGCAGAGCAACTTCCTACGCTCGGTGCGTAACTTTGTCATTGACATTACCAACGCGCCCGCCAACAACTACGTATGCGGCATCCACTGGCAGGTGGCACAGGGCACCGACCTACAAAACATTGACTTTTACATGAAGGACGGCACGACGCAGCAGGGCCTGTACATGGAGAACGGTAGCGGCGGCTTTATGACGGACCTGTATTTCCAGGGCGGCAACTTTGGTGCGTACCTGGGTAACCAGCAGTTTACGGCGCGTAACCTTATCTTCTCGGGCTGCCTGACGAGCATCCAGGTGTTTTGGGACTGGGCGTGGCTGCTGCAGGGCCTCACTATCATCGCCGACAATACGAAGAACGGGCCTAGCGTGGGCATCACTATTGTCGACGGCGCTGGAGGCTCCGCAGGCAGCACGGGCCAGGGCGTGGGTTCTATGATCATCACAGACAGTGTCTTCTACTTTGTGGACACGGCGATCAAGACCACGCTGGTGGCGGACAACAGCTCCTCGTTTCTGCTACAAAACAGCCTCTTTGTGCAGGCGCCTGTGGCCGTGTACGATACGGGGGCCGCCAAGACTCTACTCGCCGGCAGCAGCACGGGCAACGTGGAGGTGGCGTCGTGGGGCTTTGGCAACATTGTATCCGGCACGTCCGGCACGTCCGTGTTCCAGAACGGCAACGCCATTACCGCGCCTGTACGTCCCGCGTCGCTGTTACCCGTGGGCAGTGGTAACTGGTTCACCCGGAGCGCGCCCACGTACGCCGATGCCAGCATCCCTGCCTCCGCGATTGTCAATGTCAAGACCAAGGGCGCGGCGGGTGACGGTGCCACCGACGATACGGCAGCCCTCAACCAGGCGCTAGCAGCCGCCGCAAACGCGAGCCAGATTGTCTTTTTCCCTTATGGCGTTTACGTTGTGACAGACACGCTTCACATCCCCCTGGGTTCCCGCATTGTGGGCCAGGCCTGGTCCACCATTGCCGGGCGCGGTGCGCGGTTCCACGACGCCACTAACCCGCGCGCCGTCGTACAGGTTGGTCGCGCGGGCGATGCGGGCATCGTGGAAATCTCCGACATGCTCTTTTCCGTCATCGGCCCAACTGCCGGCGCCGTCGTGGTCGAGTGGAACGTTCACGAGGGAATAAATACGTCGGCTAAAGGCTCTGCGGCTATGTGGAACTCGCACATCCGCGTCGGTGGTAACGTAGGCTCGAGCCTACAGGCTGCAAATTGCCCCAAGTCGACGTCGGGCACGCCTACACCGGCCTGTGTGGCCGCCTCGCTTTTGTTCCACCTGACGCCGGCTGCGTCGGCCTACATTGAGAATTTCTGGGTGTGGACGGCGGACCACGACCTCGACATCGCCTCGCAGGACATGATCAATGTTTATACGGGCCGGGGCGTGCTGATCGAGAGCCAGGGCCCCACGTGGCTGTGGGGTACCGCATCCGAGCATTCGGTGTTGTACCAGTACCAGTTCTCGCGAGCCAGTAACCTCTTTTGTAGCATGTTACAGACCGAATCGCCCTATTTCCAGCCGAGCCCGGGAGCACCGGCCCCATTCGTACCGGGCATGTTCCCCGATGATCCTACATTTACGAATTGTGCATTGCCCATCGCCGCCAACTCGCGCTGTGCCCTGGCCTGGCCGGTACGCATCCTCGACTCGACCAACATCTTTGTGTACAGCGCAGGCCTGTACAGCTGGTTCCAGTCATACGTGAAGAACTGTGAGATTGGTAATAACTGTCAGGATGGGGCCATGGACATACAACGGAGCGAGAACGTGTGGATCTATAACCTGTGCACCAAGTCTATTGTCAACATGGTCACGCCCCTCGGCACGGCGGTCACCGTGGGCAGACTTAACCAGAACGGCTTCTTGGCGTCCATTCTAGGCTGGCTCGAGGGTGCCACGACTATCGTTGGCGACCGGTTTGCTGGCTGGTCCGTGTTTGCGTCCGGGTCGCTGGCTGGCCTCGGCCTTTCTCCCGTCTGCGAGGCTGCGTTGTACCAGACGGTCAAGTGCGACGATAGCGCCCGTAACCTGCTTGCGGCGGACGCTTACCTGGGTAGCACGGGCAACAAGACGCTGACGGGCCTGGTGTGCGAATCCGTGTGCGAGGCGAGCATCGCGTATGTGCGCCAGAGCGTGGCGGCTGCGTGCGCCGTGACACCGCACCTGCCAGGCACAAACGTGCCTTTTGTTAGCGTGGTCGATCGTCTGTGGAGCAACTGGAACCAGACGTGCTTTGTCGACCCAACCACGGGCACCAACTGCAACGATGTCATTGCTGCATTCCCGGCGGCTGCGGACATTGCTGCGCTGCCCGTGGCCGACTTGTGCTCGTACTGCTACACGCAGAAGCTCAAGCTCATGGAAGCGTCTGCGTACTCGGGCGCGTATGACAACACAAGCTTTGCAGCGCGTTATGCGTACGTTGCGTCTCACTGTAGCCTTACGGGCATTGCCAACTTTAACGGGACGGCTTCGGCAGTGACGGGAACAACCCCAGTCGACGTTACGGCGCCGGTTTGCGTCTCTGGTAAGCACTACACCGTAGCCAGCGGCGACACGTGCGACTCCATTGCCGTCGCCAACGCGGTCTCGAGCGCCACCCTCTTTGCTATCAACCCAGCCCTGCGCGACTGCAGCAAGGAATTGACTGCGGGCACTGTGTTGTGTTTACCCCAAACATGCGATACACTGTGGACGGTCCAGCCAGACGATACCTGCCAGAGCATCGGCAACGCCACGGGTAACTCCATGGACACCCTCGTTGCGTACAACACCATGCTTAACAGGAATTGCTCCAACCTCCAGCCGGCGCCAGCCACGGAACCCAGCTGGGGAGCCACCCTTTGTGTATCCTCTCCGGGAGGCGTGTATGCCGGCGTCGCAGCGTCCAACACAAGCACAGACGGCAACGGGGGCGGTGGGAACGGCTATGCGCCGCCCTACACGCAGCCCATCAAGCCGCCGACCGATGCTACGGTGGCCAAGGGCACCAATGCCACCCTCTGCGCCGCGTGGTACGTGTACGACGCCACGCTCCTCTGCGCGCAGATTTGCCTGACCAACGACATCTCCATCCGCGTCCTCACGTTGGCCAATCCAAGCCTGCACGTAGCCACTTGTGACGCAGATCTGGTCCGTGGCACCGCCTATTGTGTGCGTCCGCTGTCTGAAGTTGAGCTGACTGCCTCTTCCGCCCTTCCCTCCTCGTCGACAGCTTCCTTAACCTCGACATCAACATCAGCAACAACGTCAAAAACACCGTCAAACACCCCCAAACCCATCTCCACCGACGGAAAATGCGGTGCTGCCTCCTCCAAAAATTCTACCTGCCTCGGCAGCGCCTTTGGCGACTGCTGCGGCGCGTCCGGTACTTGTGGCAGCACGCCGGCCTTTTGTGGCGGCCGCCTAGGCTGCCAAAGCGCTTTTGGTGCGTGTAAACCCGTGTCGACCGATGGTAAGTGCGGTGCCGCGTCGAGTGTTAATGCTATGTGTCTGTACAGCACCTTTGGCGACTGCTGCGGCGCGAACGGCACTTGCGGCAAGACTACTGCCTTTTGCAACACGGACGAGAACTGCCAGCCGAATTTCGGTACGTGCGTTAACCGCGTGTCGACGGACGGCAAATGCGGTGCCGCTTCCTCCAACGACGCCACGTGCCTCGGCAGCGGCTTTGGCGACTGTTGCGGGCCCGACGGTACCTGTGGCAGCACGCCTTCTTTCTGTGGCGGTCGCCTGGGCTGTCAAGCCAAGTACGGCACGTGTACGCCTGTGTCTACTGATGGAAAATGCGGCGCTGCCTCGAGCGTCAATGCCATGTGTCTGTACAGCACCTTTGGCGACTGCTGCGGCGCGAACGGCACTTGCGGCAAGACCACTGCCTTTTGCAACACGGACGAGAACTGCCAGCCGAATTTCGGTACGTGCGTTAACCGCGTGTCGACGGACGGCAAATGCGGTGCCGCGTCCTCCAACGACGCCACATGTCTCGGCAGCACCTTTGGTAACTGCTGTGGTGCTTCCGGCACGTGTGGCAGCACGCCGGCTTTCTGTGGCGGTCGCCTGGGCTGCCAGGCCAAATACGGAACGTGTACGCCCGTATCAACAGACGGGAAGTGTGGCAAGGCGTCAAGTGTCAATGCTATGTGTCTGTACAGTGCTTTCGGTGACTGCTGTTCGTCGGCGGGCACGTGCGGAACCACGTCGGCATTCTGTAGCCTGTCATCGGGATGCCAGGCCAACTTCGGTACCTGTATCTCCTAGTAGTATTTGTTCGTGGAAGAAAGGGGGTTTGAAAGAAAAAAAAATTAAATGGGTGGGGGGGAGTGAGGAGGCCATGATAGGGGCAACTTTTCGGGCGCCATACCTCATGAGCGTGTTCTTAAAAGTGAATATACAAATATATAAAAAAGAATAAATAAAAACATTACAAGTGATATAACTAAAATGCAGGTGTAAGGAAGTGTCCAACCGTTGTCCTTCCGTTTTCTTAGAATGTAATCACGGCGGGTAGACTGGGATTTAGGTAGGCAGGGACGGAAGGGGAACAGGCAGTATATTAACTATGGCTAGTTTTGCGGTATGCGCAGGTAGGGGTCAGGTTGAAGACGAGGATGTAGCTCAAAGAGTTACAATGGAGGATGTAGGTAGAATTTAGAATAAATACAGGATTCCCGCAGGGGCTAAGGCGGCGTTCGGTGGCAGGAGGCTACCTGGCGAGTCTGGCTGCTGACGGGACTGGCCGGCCCGGTGGCCGGTCTGTGGCACCAAGTCAGCATAACGTGACTAGGAACGTTCTTGGAAATGTGGGGAATTGGGCTGAATCCTAACTCTCAGAAGCAATTACGGAATCAAACCGACTTTTCCAGAGAAAACACCACTTTTGCCCATTCAAGAGGACCCATACTGTTTATTCAACACCCTAACGACCACACCTCTCCCATGTATCTTAGCTACATATTGCAACGTACAACGCACTGCCTGAAACATAGCACACAGCAAAAACATGGCGGCGCAAGACCGCCACGGCCACAACGGCCCCGATGTCGACACTGACGTCGACGCCCTCCGGGCGGCATTCAAACGAATGCGTGGGCCGTGTCCAAAGCTGCACGACAAGGAGGCATACGAATTTGTGCGATCCAAGTGTCCAGCCCTCTCGTCAGAAGAGTCAGATAAGAAATACTCTCATTACAACCGCATTGGGGGCTTTGGGGATCTCCTTCACATGCACGCGGTGATCGAGGCAGACGACCTCGCAGCTATGCGCGAGCTCATTCGACTCGAGCCGAACCTGCTCAGGTGCGAGTGGCCAGGAGATATGGTGTGCCCACCGATGGTGTTGGCCGCGCGCTTGAGTCGTCACGCTATCCTTGATCTCCTGATGAAGCACCGGGCTACGCTTCCGCCCGAGATGCGGGTTCCGCCAGAGTACGACGTCGACGACGAGCATGGCAATTGGGGTACACCACTGACAGAGGCTTGTGCAATGGGCCGCCTCGACACCGTACGCCTCCTACTACAAGGCATGCCTGACACAGATATTAATGAGGTGACCCCCGGCGGCTTTACACCACTTCTAGCCGCAGCCCACGGCCACAACGGTCCTCCCGAAGCGCGTGTTGAGTTGATCCGTTACTTGCTTGAGCGTGGCGCTGATATACATGCCATAATGCCAGAGTTCTTGGCGCCTTGGGAGACCCTCGACAAGGCATACGACAAAAGCGTCGCGGATGGACCATATATTTTACGGCCACGTCCTGGTGGACGTGGTAATGTTTTGGTGTGGGCTTTAAAGTCTGGCAGCACAGCCCCCGCTGTGGTCGCGTTATTAGTCGAGGCCGGCGTGAGCGTGTATCAGAGCTACTTAAGAAGGATTCGGCGCATTGACAAAACAGACGGTCAAGACGTCGACAGACACGTTCGTCTTAGGTACGACAGGGCCTACTTTTCGCCCATCGCCACGGGCGCAGAGTACCACAACATCGACGGCGTGAAGGCGCTCTTGGATCTCTTCCCCACCGACCACGACCGCCTCCTGGCCACGACGGATGCAGTCCTTGTGCCCCAACCCCCAGCTCCGTTGCGGGACCCAGACGACGAGGTTCCCGTCCTGCTACCCCTCCACGCAGCCGTAATAGGCTTGTGGCATTGCGAGTTATTAAGGAACCCAGACAGGTTTACAGCGGCTGTGGACATGGTGCGGCTACTCACGGCCGACAAGGATATTTGCGCGGCGACCATCAATGCCCGCTACCGCCGACACTATACAGCGCTGCACATGGCCACGAGCTTTGACCGTATGCCTTTGATGGTGGCACTGGTCGAGCTAGGCGCTGATATTGAGGTTCTACCCGGCCGAAATGGCCCCGGCATCATCCTAGCCCTCTTTTCGTCTGTCTCCCGTTTTAACTACAGTAGTTTTACATATAATGCGCCCTGGCTAGCTGTCAAGGTGGACGCATCCACCGACATGCTAGCCGTGCTCACGAGACTACTGCGACGGTACAGCCCGCGGGGCGAGGATGCAAAGGTCGATGCGCATAATGCAGCCACCCGCATCGCCCTCGTAAACGAGGCCGACACCAACGGCAACACGCCGCTCCACTTTGCCATGGCCTACCGAATGCCGCGGTCGACCGCGGCGCTGCTGGCCCTCGGTGCGCGGACGAATGTTGCTAACAACGCTGGGCAGGTGCCGTACACACCGCCACGCGGGCAGGAGCAGTCGTTCTAGTTTTATATTCAAAGCCAGAGTATTGTACTACACTCCTTCAATAGTCAAAGGTATTATTTTTGATGCGCTTGGGCCAGATTATATCACAGCGATTCGTCACAATATTAAATCTTGACTGCAATATGTGAATTGTGCAGGAAACAAGAGCACGTCGGGACCTGACCGGGCCTTGCAAGAGCTGTCGAGAGTGTGACAAGTTGGGATTCTCCAAGTTGAGCCACAATGATAATTTCCCATCACGCGTGAGACTGGGCAAGGCTCCGACGGAAATAAAACAAGCCGAGCACAATAGAATAGGATAAACACCTTTCTCCGCGAAGCGCGCAACAACATCCATCTCACGCAATACACTATGCGAATTCGAAAAGCCGATAGTAAATGAACTATGCATTTTTTTCACTGTCAACGAATAATGAAGGATCAATTTGGTGGAGGTATTTCAGATTGTTTATTTTCGTACGATTGTAGTAACTGCAGCCTGCACTTGTATTATTTGCAGGTTTGGTCATACCTCGGCTAATCATAATAGAAACGGCCAGTCGTCCATCTTCTTGTCCGTTCCCAGAATATAATTTGTTGCATCTCCCAGTCACGCCTCCCAATCTTTACAAATCTTTCGGTCTGGAATGTCATCCGCTCTTGTCACTCATCATCCACCAGTGTGCGACCAATGTACATCTCGAGCCAGCACACCCGTTAAGCTCCCTAGTCTGCCCTAAACACGCTCAGAGCGGCCCTTGATGACTGTGGACAGGTCGCCCACCGGCAGCTGCAAGGGGAAGTC
The DNA here is from genome assembly GCA_001630435.1 of Sporothrix globosa. NCBI lineage: Eukaryota > Fungi > Ascomycota > Sordariomycetes > Ophiostomatales > Ophiostomataceae > Sporothrix > Sporothrix globosa. Next base: position 3,829,656 of record LVYW01000004.1, read on the forward strand.
GACAATGGCAAGCATGATGGCAAGCAGAATGTACCATCCGCATGCACAGGTAACAAACAGGATGGCACCACCCGCCTGGAACAGCTTCGTTACTGTCGCAGTCGTGCCAGCAAAGTCCTCGGCCATGTACCAGAAGGCGGCACCGAGACAGGAGAAGGCCGGGACGAGCGTCAGGAAGATGACAACAAAGACAACGTTGGTGCGCAGGGAGCACACGAGCAGAATGAAGGCGTAGAAGCCAAAGGACACGAGGAAGAAGCCGAGGCTGGCGTTGAAGCCAGGGTCGGCCAGGCCCGACTGCATCGGCTCACCGTCCTTTGCGTAGAAACCGTAGGTGCCAAAGCTGGGGCAGAGGATGCCGCCAAACGTGAACCAGAAGCAGCCGACGCTGGAGAAGATGATGGAGGAAAACGAGTTGCCAAGCACCCACTCGAGGATGCCGCTGACAAACATGAGCAGACCGCCGAGGAAGAAGTATGCGGGGATGATGGAGGCCGCAAAGTTGCTGGCACCGCGCCAGCCCATGAGGGTGCAAGACAGTGGCTGGAGGCAGAGAAGGAGGCCAACGAGGGCCCTGGACCATGTCAGTAAAGGCACATAATTTGTTGGACGGTTGGCATCGTTGTACATCAACATACATGGGCGTCGGGTTGCCGTAGGTCTGGCGCAGCTCGCCCTTGACCTTGTTGTGCGGCGAGAGATAGAGCTTCTCAAACTGTTCGGCGCTCATGACGACGCTGCGGTTTGTCGCAATCTCCCGGAGGGCCTCCATATGGTTCTTTTCGACGTCGGGCACACACTCGTTGGCTTGTAAGGTCTCAAACTCGGTAGAGTTAGACATGGTGATGTCTTTGTGGGTGGCGGTGAAGTATGGAAGGACAAGAGATAGAAAGAGAGAGGGGATAAGAAGACAACAAAGGAGGAAACAGAGTGTTGGGTGATCAAAACGACAAGGACAACAGCTTGAGATGGATGAATCTAAAGATATGTGATTCCATTGCAGCCACCTACCCCGGATCCCCATCCCTTTTATACCATTTACATCGTTATTTGTTGGCACCATCAATTTAATCCGGTTGATCTAGTGTCCAGTGTCTCTTCTGTTTCCTGTGTTGTTCGTCCACATTGTGAATTTCATAGGGACTACCTAGCTTGCACGCAACACATATGGACAAACTCTCATCCTCTTTGGCAGATGTTTGCAGACAGTCATATTCTCTAGCCTCATTTGCCTTCCCCTTCCCCTTCCCCCCATTTCTCCTTTCCTTTGCCTGTGGAGACTTGAGGAGAATAGAGTAGAAGGAAAAGGCTACCCCGGACGAATCCCAGCCTGGATCTGCTTATCATTTGTGTTCCCATAGCTCTGATTCTAAAACATATGACAACTTGCTGTCCAGAGCATTTGTCTCGTCTTTGATTGACCCATTTGCCCGTTTCTCGACGACCGAAGTACATTGCGGACGACTAACAACACGAATGGTCCACAGTATGGCCAGAACAAGGAGCGCAGGGGTAATTAGTGGCGGAAAGGAGTGCGGAGAATCGACCCCAGACAGCCGGATCGCAAGAACGGCCATCGTGTGGGGGAACTGTTGCGGAGGAGCCTCTGGGGTCATGAGCAACCCGATCCGGATTGCAGATAGTTGTCCAGACACATCAAAATCAAGGCCGTATTTCGTTCACTTGCGATCATCACAACGGATCGTCACGAAAGAAGCAGAAATCAACTCGGCATTTACGTCGGTACTTACACAACAGCAGAAACACACAGAATAATCCCAGACAAAGACGTGGAGAGTGGCGACTGGCGATTTTCTTTCAATGCACAATACGAGCGTTGGCAGCTACGGCGTACAGCCCACAAACAGCGATCTACAAACAGCGTTCATGAAAGGGAAACGAAACTGTGCCTCTGTTGCTGGGTTGGTCGGAAGGTCGCCTTTCCGAAGAAGAAATGAAAAGAACAATACCAGGAGAATAGGAAACGAGAAAGGTGAACGAAAGCCGAAGCGGGAGCTAAACAGAGATCGACAAAAAACTTTACCAAATTGGTTCTTTTCGCTTAGAAGGACGTTGGGAGAGAAAATGTTGCCTTTGCTTGCCGTTTACCTCTGCCGTTCTCTGTTAATTGGGGTAACCCTAAAACCAAGAAAACCCCAATCAAACGCGTCCCGGCTCGTTCCAACCTCCGCAAACTATTTCCATCGGATCGGGACCGTATCCGAAAGACTGGCTGCCTTCCGGATCCGTATTCAAGTCGGCCGGCAAGGCTGTCGCCCCGATCCTCTATCTCGCCCAACACCACAACACAGTACAGGCCGTAGGAAGAACGATTGAAGTGGATTGTTTAACTTGAGTTAGCGCGCAGCGTCCCGCAAGCAGTGCGGAGCGCACAAAGCCACACATTACTGACTCGGGTCCCAAGACAAATGTAGTTTTCATTTGAAATCACAAAACATTTACATTTTGCAACGACTAGTAGCATCTACATGCAGGCCTCCGAGCACTGTTACTTCTTCATTATTTTTGGCTAAGCAAGAGCTTACTCCTTCTTTGGTGCTAGGCGCCGAATAAACTGTGAAAAGCGAGTTAGCAGTTGGACTTAATTCGAATCAGTGACAGCAAAACGCATCCCAAGCGCTTACCTCTTGTGCTTCCTCGTCCGTTACTGTCGACTCCTCCGACTCTTTCGACGTGATCAGGCCCAGCCCCGATGTCCGGATCGTCCACCACATGTCGAGGCGGGGCCCGCCCAGCTTCTCTACGACCAGCTTGTCTTTGAGGCTGGTCAAGAACGTGTTGTAGATGGCTGGCTCCTCAAAACTGAGCATCTCGTCCCGCATGACCCGCATGTTCTCGGCAGCCCGGGCGTAGTTGATCTCGCCGGTGCTGCTGGCAATGAGCGCCTCAACAATCTGGCCCATCTGTTCGGTAAACCCCTCGATCTGCTTGACGCTGACTGTGCTCGCCAGGGCCTGTTTGTATTCGGGGATGGCGTTGTCAGGCGAAATCTTTCGCAGTTCATCGCCCTCCTTCTTGATGGTAGGGCCACCGCCGCCGACGCCCAACAGAGCATCAATGTCCAAACCGGAGATTGGCTTGTTGTTTCTGGCGTCCCGTCCTGCGCGGCCCTTGGCTTTGGCCGGCACCTTCTTGACCTCGGCGGCACGAATCAGAGCCTCGATTTGGGACCTGGCGTTGCTGACAAGCTCTTTTGGCGGGTGGTCAAAACGCGTGACGAACTCGTTGTCCTGTTGAATGTAGGGCTCGTTGGGACGAACTGCGCGGAAGCTGACAGCCTTGCTGACGCGATAGATGATGGGCGAGTAGTTGTCGTCCAGGTCAGCATACTCGGCAGGTTGCCTACATTGTTGAACACGCACGGTTAGAAAATGAGAGGCCATAATTCAAGGGATACATCAACGGCCTCCAATACATACCCGTCCTCGTCGGTACCAAACATGGAGATATCCATGGCATCCACGTAATCGCTCATCGCCTGGTTAAGGTCATCAGTCGGCAGTAGTCGGTGCTTTTTTAGAACGGCACCGGTCGCTGTGATGACCCTGTCCAAGGGTGGGAAGGGATACGAGCGCACGTCTTCAGCAAAGGGCAGCGGGACATCGTAGAGGCAGACATGGTCCTTGGTGACGGTGGGGAGGAGGAGCAGCATCTGGGGTTCTTTCATGTCCTTGGCGACAAACCGCGCAACCGCACATGTTTCCGTGTCGACCATGGCGTGGACGAGCGCCGAAAAGGCAAGCTCGTCAGCCTCGCTGAATCGGCGCGGCATAATGATGCAGCTCTCGCCCATGTTCAAGTATGGCTCAGCCTGTAGTGTCAGTTTTGATTGCTCTCCGTCTCAACCCTTGCATCTACTCTCCTCTTCAGGTTGTATGCTTACATTGGTGCGTGTGATGAACCCAACGATAGAAAAGTCCTTTTCCGTCTCGAGCTGCGTAATGTTGCGCTCCTGCTCGCCTATATTCACAGCCGTCCTGCCGTATTCATACCCCTTTTCCAGATCCTCAAACTTGACCTCGCGCTTGCCGCCAAGCCTCGTCGGGTCGTCGACAGTGTAGACGCGCTCGTTGCGGACAGCTGCGAATTCGATATTGCCCATTTCGACGCCCTCCATTTCGTCAAGCGTGCGTGTCGACTGCGTCCCGCCTTCTGCTGACTCATCCCGGACAACAACGGTAGTTGCCGAGGGCGGGTGCGCAACCTTTGTTAAAAAGTAGCGCTCGATGTTCACGCTCAGGGCGCTGTCGAACGTCTTCGGGTCGCCCAGTGTCAACGGCCCGTCGTATGTCTTGTAAGGCCGGGTGGCCTTGACACTAGGCTTCTGAATCTCGTCAATAGCCTCGGCAAGAGTGCCAAAGACGCCATTGTTGCACTTTTCCACCAGCGTGCTTAACAATTTTTCGTTTGCCGCCTTTCCACCATGCGTTAGCCATTGTCAAGCACGGCGCTGAACGTCTAAATCTAGGGTCACCTTCAAGGCCATAACCGCTCTTGTCGCACCTTTGTTTTTGACTTGTCTTCCTCCTTGAAGCCATACTCTGCGTCATCGAAATCGACACCGCTGTCATTGTTAGACGAGTTACTTTGGAAGGCGTTTGATTTGTTTAGCGTCGTATTGTGGGCAAGACGGCTCACATGATGACAAGCTGGATACCCAGCTCGTTGATGCGGTGAGCGAGGTCGTCAAAATCGTCGCCGTCAATGCCTCCGCGGCCGTCCGTCACAAGCACAATCTTGCGGTTGAACTTGAGCCGCGCAGGTGCAGCTGCACTAATCATCTCTACGGCCACAATAATGGCCGAGACGGCATCACCATCTCTAGTTCTGCTGATCTTGATCTTGGGGCCCAATGTGCGCAGGTCCGACAAGCTCATAGCATCGACTTCCTGGAGCACAGCAATGTTGTCGTAGCCATTGTCGTCCTGTAGCGAGTTGCGGGTCTCGTCGGTGCGAAGACCAAGAAAGCCGACCTTCCACGTTTTGCGGGACGCAGCTACCGTGGTGCAGACCTTGTCCCAGACGTAACGCATGGCCCAATCCAGATTCGACTCGCTACGGCCACCACGGGTCTCGCCCATCGTGCTGCCGAGGTCGACAATGTACACGGTAGCTTCCTTGTCTGCCATTGTGGTGCTGTTTTGTGTCGATTTCGTGATTCGAAGAGACTCCGAACATCTTGCTAGGTCTCAATGATCCGGTTGAGTCCGCCTGGTCGAGATCAACGGTGGCAGGCAACTCCTCATATATGGGAGAGCTTGAACGAAACGTAAGAAGGACGCCAATGACGTTCAATTGGAGGTGGATCGAGGTGTTAAACAGGCAGCCACGGGGGTGGGGCGCGCCAGCACCGCCCAATGAGACGGCAAGAGCGCCCCAGCTTCACTCCAATAGCGCCTTTCACCAAGTCGCGAAAGCACGTGACTATCTCGCAGCAGCCAACGACTTAGTGGGCCACTGCAATTAAGCCCTTGGGTCCTTTGTGTTCCAGAACCCAAGCTTCCGTCCCATACCTGAGCGATGAACCACTAAGCTGGAGTGGCTTTCCAGGCCCCGCCTGCCCTGTGGTCGCTCACATTCATCGTTCACGGCTTTGAAACCTCACACGCATCATATTCTGATGACACTTTTTGAACCAGCAACACAATTCACCTTGACTTGCGCGTATGTAGAGTGAGCAATTGGACATCACAATGCCGGAGACATCCATCTTGCTCAAGCCTGCGCCCTACCACGTGCTCTCGTGAGACATATCCCCTATCCTAGTTGAGTTTTGATACTTGGCAATCGCAAAGACAAAAGGATTGAGCTGACCAACCCTTGCCGATTAGATACGGCACGTTGTTGGGGACGACCTTTTTCCATGTAAGAGATGCACCTCTTGAGTTTATCTTGCGAACCACTTGCTAACTGCCTACAGTCATTCATCAATGGTATCGTTCAGTTCAAGACTCTGCCCCGGCCGCAGTTTTCCGCCTTGCAGGCCAGGCTGTTCCCAATCTACTTTGGCATCCAGTCGGCCGTGCCGCTGGTTCTCGCCATCACATACCCTGGCGGCGGTCCCAATCACGACTCCGCGGGCGTCACGGGGCTGCTCCAGACCAGCAACCGCTGGGGTTTCCTCGTACCCATTGCCACCATATGTGCGACCGGCCTTGTGAATCTGCTGGTGCTCCTGCCAGCTACCGTAAAGGTCACGGCCGAGAGATACAGCCAGGGTAGGTATTTAAGGCAGCAGATGGAATGAATTTGTGTGCATAGCCTGCTGCTAACCCACTCCAGAACGGAAAGATGGTAAGAAGAGCTACGACTCGGCTCCACACTCGCAAGAGATGCTGGCCCTCAACAAGAAGTTTGGCAAGCTGCACGGCATCTCAACGCTGCTGAACCTGACGTCGTTCATCATGGCCATCGTCTACGGTGTGGCCCTGTCCGGGCGCATTGTGTAGATTGGCGACCCGGTTGTATGTAAAACGTTGGAAGGAGCTTGGGCGGTCGGAAGGAACTTCACAGGGGGAAGTTCATTGAGTATTCTAGCATCGGCATAGCTTTATTTTCACATTCCTTGTGTCTGTTGTCCGCTTTGTCATTTATATCAATATGTACTATTTTTATTAATTTCTATCGTTTTTCTTCATTGGCGTTTTGCCTTTAATCGCAATGGGTATAAAAAGTAACGTTCGTGTAATCGTCGTGGACGTCATAAGCCGGCGGGTATATTAGACTCAGCACATCTTGACGTTAATTAGGTTTGCGGCCACTGAAAGCCGGGTGGAGGTTGTGTCCGCTGCACAAGAATATCCAACAGTGCATCCATCCTTCATCCATTAGTCTTGTAATGCCTTGGTAAGCAAAGACCATGGGAGAAACGACGGCAGGGCATTTCATGGCGTAAGGCCTCTGAGGGAGGCAGCCCATGAATTATTTTCAAAATTTGAGGTTTCAGGTACGTCCAGAGAGAAGTTCTGTGCATCTCGGCAGACAGTCCTTATTCTCCTTTCTCAACCCGTCCGTTCAGCGAGTCGTCTTGGCCATGTCCAGCTGGGCGCGACGAAGCTCATCCTTGATGTCGTCGAAGCGCTTCTTGGACACAGCCGCAGACGTCGTCGGCTGGGCTACATCCCGAGCGTTCTTCTTCCAGTGGCCCAGAGACCACTTCAGCGGGTCACGGGCCAGGGCGGCGCCGACATCTACATCTCCCTCGGGCTTGGGGAAGCTTCGTTCGAGCGGATCGCCGTTGTACTTCAGTCTCCGGATCGGTGCCGATACCGGGGTGTTCTGGTTCCGGTTACGGCCACTCTCCGAGGCCGAAATGGCCATAGGTACACCGCCAGCCAGGGACGCCTTGAGCTGTTCGGACGACAAGAGGTACGGAAGGTCGGAGGTGCTCATGGATGTCGCGCTGGACGCATCAGAGCCGCGGCGGGACGGATCAGCCGACCACATGTCGTCGATGTTTGATGTTCTCGACGACGAGGCGGACATGGACGGCGCCGTCAAGTCGTTGCTGTTGGTGGTGGTTTTGTCGGCGGGCACGGTGGCCGCACCGTCCGGCATATTGTACAATGTCGTGCTCATAATAGGTGGAGTGGTTATGATGGCTGATAAATCTTGTATCTGACGAAGGACTGGTGACGGCGGTCGTGGATGAGGAGGAAGGAAATCGTCGAAGGCAGGTAACAAGAAAATGAGTTGAATAGAATAGAAGATAAGAAACAGAAGAAGAAAGGAAGGAAACGAAAAGGGAGAGAATCTGTTGAGGGGAATTTTAATAAATCGGCGGAAATGAACAGTATCTTTATCTCACACTAACAGGAGCTGGTGCTAGACGAGAAAAACACATGGCAATAATAGTTCTAGGTCGAACTCTCGCTGTTTCGGGTTATTGGTCCGAATATTGTCAAGACAAAGTTCTTTGCAATGACAAATCTACCAAGACGTGTCAGTCGTAACCAACTGTATACGAAGAGTTTGTAGGTGAAAGCGCGTGGAAATCTCGGTCACTTCCAAAGAGAACAGAAAAGAAGACAAATCGTGCGAATAGAGAGGCGAAAGCCCACAAAATGAACGAAATTTCACGTTTTGTGGAGGTGTGCCGCCAACGAGCCGGGCGGGCGCCAAGCGGCTGTTCCTGAAGCGGTACAGGTGTACGGCTGGAAAGACGGCCACACGGGGAGTGGGCAGTCTCAGGGTATTCATCACGAGCACAGTACCGAGTCAAAAGGAGCGATGACATAAGGGGAAACGTATCCGTAAACGGGGCAAAATAAAATAAGGGTCTAGCGAAACTGATACCGCAAACGAAACTCCGGCCGCTCTTTCCTATTTGGCCGGTACGTAACAGAGGCAACAGCGTCCTCGTGCGTTCCCAGTCCGTTGCTCTTACCCTCCCTGGAATTTGGTTCATCCTCACCACCATTATTCCGGTGCCTTTGTGTCCTTCTTTGCGGTCCATTGACTTCAACTAGACTTTGGCGCAGGCGAACAATGCGCATAAATTCCCAATGGCGAGTGGCGACACCTTCGACAAGGTGAGCGAAAACGACGCTAATGCGGCTGCCCGGGCGCCAATGTCACCTCCGGGACACTACTCCGTGCGAATGCACAAAGGACGCGGCAAGTGACATACCTCCATCACGAGCGAGGCAGGCGCGACACAAGCGCCAGTTAGCGCAGTACTGTGCTCGACACCAACTCGGCAAGTATCTCGGCTCTCCACCTTCTGCCATATTGTACCCAGTTAAAGGTCGAGGGTACTTTGCCACGAAGCCTCCGGGACACACTAGTGCAGTCCATACTGTGCCCGTCTGCCGGCCGCCATCGCCGACGACGCGTGTACGGACCTGATGGGCTGCCGTCGGCAACGTTTTTTTAGCCACGTTTTCCCAGTTTTCTCTCCGCAAACGTAGTATGACGCTGGAATTATGATGATGGCTGTAGAAGCTTCGTGGCAGCCAAGTGCAAAACAAGAAAGTCGTGTATTAGATTTTCCCCAACATGCAAAACCACTAACTCCAGACGCTCTTCTGAACGTATTTTCCGTCTCTTGTCCTTTATGTGGCCTTGGCTAAACAAGGTATTTTGGGCAATATAGTAAAGTTGGCCTGAGAGTTATCGTAGGCACATGCTCTCACATGTCCCGTCGATTCTCCATAGCTCCGTCCCCGAACTTTTCACGGGGTTAGAGCAAGGTATCCCAACGCTTCTCGCGCATGCCGGCAATGACACCAATATTCTCCACGTTAAATCTGTTTGTCTGTTCGGCTCCCTGCGTAGATCATCTCTTAGCGGCAGAGCGTGTGTTGTGGCTGTAGCTGCCACTGGCCTTGGCCTCCTTCTCGGCCTGCTTCTTGGCCAGCTCGCTCGTCCGTATCACCTTGGGGACAGGCGTCTTGAAGCCTACAAGGCTCGTGGGCACAAACATGCCCACCTGCTGTTGGTACTCCTTGTAGGCCGGGTACTTGCCGCTCGTAATACGCTCCGTCAGCGCGGTCGAGGCTTGGAATAGCAACACCAGCACCAGCGCGCCAATGCCCGCCCAGCTGTACAGTGTGCCAGTCGCATAGCTGCTCCACTGGTAGAGCACAATCCAGACGGACTGCTCGGCCGCAAAGTTGGGGTGCCGGCTGTACGCCCACAGCCCCTCGGCAAGGAAGCCACGGTCAAGCGTGGATTTATCAAAGCCCGCGGGCACCTTGCCGGAGCCCCGGTACTTGTACTTGGCGGTCTGGTAGTCCCACTGCTGTTGGTCGGCGATGTACTCGAAAGCGACGATGCAGATCTCGACAGCGGCGAACGCGGCGTCACCAAAAGTCAGGTCGCGCTCAATGGAGCCCGTCAACAAAAGCGTGTAGGCCGGTGCGGCAATAGCGAAGAGCAGGATGCTCTGGAAGAAGGCAATGAAGGTCAAGTTGAAGATGTGGAACAGCCACTTGGGGATGGCGTTCTTGACAATCTCCCTGAGGGAAGGGGGAAGTAGGGGTCAGAATGGGTCCCATCATCTGCTATTCTGGGGAGGATATATATCTCACCAGCGGTAGTCCTCAGAGCCAACGTCATAACCTCCTTTGCGTGCATAGTTGTAAGTCAGCCGAATCTGAGATGGTTAGCACGAGAAAAAAGAGAACAATAACAATAGACACAAAATGCACGCACACTCCAGATGACACTAAAAAGCAGCGCCGCATCCAAACGTCCGCTGTGTGCACCGGCCAGCCGTGACCACAGGTTGAAGTGTGCAATGTACACCGTCGGCAGCAAGCTCCAGCAACGATCGACCTGCGAGTAGTTGCGGTTGACCTCCGACACCACGAGGAACACGAAGCCCAGAGCCAGGGAAATGGCAAAGCCAGACACCAACGGGTTCGTGTCCACGTACAGCCGGGCCACGCTGCCCGAGGTCAAGGCCGTGACGAAGTTGTCGGGCAAGCTGTAGAGCTGTTCGAGGAAGGGCTCGACCGTGCTGTCGTAGTCGGCGCATGCTTCAAGAGAGCGCACAATCGGGAGGGCCATGGTAGCAGAGGGAAGTAGAGCTGTGACAAGGGAAACGGCCTTCCCTGAAGTGTGTCCGGTGCTGTTAGATGGAGTAAAGTGCGTGAAATGATTCGAGATATGCTCCCAGAATCGAATGGTGTTTCAGAGGCGCGGGCGCACCTGCCCGCATTTTAATATGTCGTACTCGTACTCCGTACCTTCCCCATATTTGGAGCTCTACCACCAGATGTGCAAAAAAGTGGGTCCATGAGGAATCGATGGAGACCTCTTGGCCGATTATGACGTCCGTCGACGAATACAGCGATCGCCGCCAGCAACCGCGCGTGCTGTAATACTCACCCCAGACCACCCAAGCCCGCTAAACGGCGATTTGTTCAATACCAATTACTCCGTTCGGCGAGGTGCATTGACACGCCCAACTGCCCTATTCCAAATGACCCCCCTCCCACGCACAGAAACAGATATCAAACGGCGAGAACCATACAAGCAACGCCCCGGCCGGGACTTCCACCCATTTTTCACGCGTCATAACGTCGCAACTGCGGTATGGTCTATCGCTGATTAAATACATACTGTTGGCGGCTCCGCCGTTGCCCGGGATTTATTGCCCCATTGAGACGCGTCTGGGTGACGAAGAAAGTCGTGAGACTTCATGGGCTGGGGATCACCATGACCAAGATTCTGTGTGTCGCCGAGAAGCCGTCCATTTCAAAGGCCGTAGCCGGCCATCTTTCTGGGGGGCATTACCAAACGGTAAGTGGCCAAAGTCGGGTGTCTCGTGCGTCTCACGCAAAGTACATCTACTCTTACAATTTGAAATTTCCTATCAACAGCACAACACCCAGTCCAAGTACGTCAAAAACTATGGGTTCTCGTTCAATTTTGGCCCGCCGTACGGCGACTGCGAGGTCACCATGACCTGCGTGTCGGGCCACATGACCACAATGGAGTTCGGCCCCGAGGTCAAGGACTGGAAATATCCGCCGCCGGACCGTCTCTTTTCGGCGCCCGTGCACACCGTCATTCCGGACGACAAGAAGGTCTTGGCGAACAACATCCAGCAGCAGGCCAAATACTGTCAGGTCTTGATTATCTGGACGGATTGTGATCTCGAGGGCGAGCACATTGGTCATGAGATCCGGGAAGCCGCCCGCAAGGGCAAGCCGTCGATCGAGGTCCGGCGAGCACACTTCAGCAACGTTGAGAGAGCGTATGTGACCCCTTCCCAGGGAGCTTGAGCCATTTTGGCGACATGATACTAACTACTAACTCGCAAAGACACATTCTACGCGCGGCACAGAATCTCGTCGGGCTTGACGAGCGGCAGATCAATGCCGTGGCGGCACGCATGGAGCTGGACCTGCGCATTGGTTATGCCTTTACTCGATATCTGACGAACAACCTGCGGACCCTCGGTGGGCCAATGTCACAGCTAACACTGAGCTACGGTATGATCAGGCGAATTGTCTCATCGAGGCCAATTTATAAACAATGAACAGCTAACCGTCATCCAGGCTCATGCCAGTTCCCGACACTGGGCTTCGTCGTGGACAACTACTTTCGGGTCAAGAATTTTGTGCCCGAGCCCTTTTGGAGCATCAACGTGAAGCACACCAAGGGCCGGTACACGGCCAGTTTTTCGTGGGCGCGCGGCCATCTCTTTGACCGTGCCTGCACAATCATCCTGTACGAGCGCTGCCTCGCCGCTCAGAAGGCTGAGGTGGTCAAGGTCCAGGAGAAGCCCACCAAGCGATGGCGCCCACTGCCCCTGACCACCGTGACGCTTCAAAGCATGGCCACTCGCTTCCTGCGCATGACGGGCCAGCAGGTCATGACGATTGCCGAGGGCCTCTACAACAAGGGCTTCATCAGCTACCCACGTACCGAGACCGACCGTTTCGACAAAGGAATGAATCTCCAGGCACTCGTCCAGAAACAGACACAGGACGCAACCGGGCGTTGGGGGCCCTTTGCACAAGACCTCCTCCACAACAACAAGTTTGTCTGGCCACGCGCTGGGCCTCACGACGATAAAGCCCATCCGCCCATCCACCCCATTACGTACGCCGCACCCAGCGTGCTCAACAATGAAGAAGGCCGGCTCTACGAGCTTGTTGTGCGGCGCTTCTTGGCCTGCTGTGCCGATGACGCCAAGGGCATGGCGACCGACGTCGAGATTGCTTACGGTCCCGAGCGGTTCCGTGCCAAGGGCGTCCACGTGCTGGAGCGCAACTTTTTGGACGTCTATCCCTACGAAAACTGGACCGACACGGCCCAGCTGCCGGCTTTCACGGTCGGCGAGCGGTTCGAGCCGACCGAGGCCTTGATGACACAGGGCAAGACCTCGGCACCAGGCTACCTGACAGAAGCCGACCTCATTGCTCTCATGGACGCCAACGGCATCGGCACGGACGCGACCATGGCCGAGCACATCCAAAAAATCCAAGACCGCGAGTATGCACGGGTTGTGGAGCAGTCTGGACATCAAAACAACAACGCGGCCGGTGGCGACGACAATGACGACGAATCCAGCGGCGGTCGGGGCAGTCGAGGTGGTGGCCGCGGTGGTCGTGGCGGCCGAGGCGGCGGCAGTGCCCGCGGCGGTCGTGGCGGCGGGCGTGGTGGCCAGCGAGTGTTTGTGCCGACGCAGCTGGGCGTCGCACTCATCCAGGGATTTGACCGCATGAACTTTGACACGAGTCTGGGCAAGCCATTTTTGCGCAAAGAGATGGAGCTGCAGATGAAGGCCATTTGCGAAGGTCGCACCACGCGGAACGCCGTGCTGCAAGAGAGCCTGCGGCAGTACCGCCAAGTATACGAGCAGTCGTCGGAACGACTCGATGTCCTGAAAGCCGTAAGTCCCCGGCCTATCCCCCCTCCTCTTTACTACCTCCCGCTTTCCAAGATACACGCTGACTGACAGCTTGGTGCTACTTATTTTTATTATATATGCAGTCCTGTAGGCAGTACATCTTCAACAACGGCGGCACCTCCACGACTGCTCGATAGGAAAGGTCATGAGCTGTGTGACATGTTACGAACACATACAATGCTCCACAGGGTCTCTCACCAAAACCACCTTAGGCCTTACTAGATCTTGATGTCACTTTCGTAACGAAGGTCCAACAAGCATCCACAACTCATGTACGATCTGTGACCCGACCACAAATGGGGCCACCAAGCAGAATGTCTTCCATGTCTTGCTTGGTCTGGAGTCCTCTTCGGACAATCAAGTTTGCGCTTTTTTTTGCCCACCCTTTCATAGGACGGTTACTCCTTTGAATGTCGTAAACATTAGGCACGTCCTCCCATTGATGCCGATCGACGCCTTGACGGTGCGGCAATTCTGTTATTTGTCGCAGTCAAGTGGGTTTCCTATCGTTGCTCCATCGCTTCACATGTTGCTCCCGCCGAGGACCGGCCGTCACGGAACAGTTTGTAAGATACAAAGAGTACTACACTTCTATCATGTCACGTCTGTTTATGCGTCCTATATGAATGGCAAGAGTATACATGCGAAGTAGGGCAAGGAACATCGAGGCCCAGGGAAAGAGCATACCCACCATTAACAAATACCGGCAAATCCCACGAAGGTGACGATGTATTACGAAGCACGGTATATAACGTACTTCCTAAAAAGTGCCACACCACAATGTACAGCTCATGTTGCAAAAGAGGGGCTGGCAGCACAGGATGCATGTGGGACTCGTGGAAGGCGTACGAGGGGAACAAGAGTGACATGAGAGGGGAAGCGTTTGGAAGGGGGTCGGTCGGCAAGACGACGGCGGGCAGCTTTCGGGTTGCAACGGGGCGTGCACATTGCAAGCGTCAGCATGAAGGCTTTGAGGTTAACGGACAATAAACCAGGGACAGGGGCGAGAGTGGTTCTGGCGAAACATGTACGGAAAAAAGGAAGACGAGCAATGGAAGCAAGACGGCTCAGCCCTTGTTGTTCGTTGGTTGGTTAGCACAGGCGGATCCAGCGCCTCACAGAAAATCATCCATTGTCGTGACCTTTGTATCCAGACAACTCGCCAAGATTACGGGCTGGGTAAAATGTCAAGAGAAATTATTCAAGGGGGTAAAAAATCGTGTGAGAAAATCGAAAGGTTTGTTTTGTGCGTCATGCATTGTCACGATTCTCAATGGGTTTTTTTGAGAAAAGGAGGGGGAAAAAAAGAAAAAGAAAAAGACCAAGAAGAAGGGCGCCCACGGGATGAGGTCAATGGTAGTTGTCGTTTTCGTAACAACACTAAGAAACCCCGACTTACACATCCTGCGCGACAAGGGCGAGGCAAGAGGCGCGACGAGAAACGCCGTGACATAATGACACGAGGCCGCGGATGGGCTCTCGTCGCTGCATTGCACAACGTGGGAAAAGCAGACTGGATGAAAGGGATCGCACGAAAACCCAAAAGGTGCAATCCAAGCTCTTGGCCCCTCTTGTTTCCAGGGCGCGGCATGCTACGGGAGGCGGGGCAAAGAGGGGCATGTCGCTAAAGGTTGTGCGCGCACGATGCCGCGCAGTGAGATGGTGACGAAATCGAACTGGAAGTTTGATGTCCAGAAAGTAGAAACTTGTTGTCAGTGCCCAAAGAGCGACAGTTTGCGACAGTGTAGTTTTGCGTTCCGGGTGGCTGCGGTGGTGCGGTTTGGGTCAGCTGCCCACGGAAGGAGCCAATGAGCAGCAGGCGCGAGCACAACGTGATTGGCCCGAGATAGAGGCGCAAAGGCGAGGTCGGAAAGGGACAAAGGAAGGAACGCCGGTTACGGTTGGATCAAGAAAGAACACCCGAGGTCAGAGTCAGGCTAAGACGAGAGGTTGCTGGTGACAGAGCGATCTCGCAAAATGGCCAGGAAAGGATAGATCCAAATCGCGAAACACAAAAGAAAGCCAGGCGCGGTAACAAAGACGTTTTGTTGTCCTGATAAGCACATATCATTCAATTGTATTTTCATCCATTAAGGGCAGCCAACCCCAACAACAAAGGCGCGGTACCCACACTTCTTGCCCATCTGTCGTCGCCCCTGTCACAGATGTATTTTGGGCGCGTCGGGTTCGTGGCCCTCGTGATATGAGATAGGGCACACTATTTACTCCCTCATTCGTATCAGGGCTTGTTCGTATCAGCTCTGGTCCCCCAATTTTACGGCCGCAAGGCCGCATGGTAATTACGAAACGTGGGCTGGCGACATCGGATCAGACAAGTTTTTGCAATGCTTGCATTTGGAAAAAGACCGCCCATGAAGAACATCGTGAAGACAATACAGCAAAGTGCCCTGCTCTGCTCGTTGTGAGTCAGTCGAACACAGACATTGCCGGTAAAATGTAAGATACGTGTGTCCAGCCCTATTACGAGTCGCAAGCCACAGGCCAGTCTAAGCTGGACGTCTGAAAGTGCGTGCGTTTTGGACCCACACGCTACCCGGGCGAATAAGCAGATAATAATAGCCAAAAGAGGAAGTTTGTGCACGCCTTGGCCAGGCAATGAAGACACACCAACAAGACACTTTACTCCTTCTATTGGATTCCATCGCTATAACCCCCAGTCTCTCCATCCTCTTTCCTTGCAAGTGAGATGAGGGAAGACAGGAGCGTCTGTTGCGTGCCTAGACAACGGCTGCCTCTTCCAGTTCAGGTTGCAACTTTCCCATTTCTCTGTCTCTCCTCATTTTGTGCGCCTGGTATGTTTGTCACAAAATACGGAGTCGTGTTTTGTGGTCCCGTTGCTAGCAAGTCACTAATATCGCGTCGAGATAAGAAAGTCACTCCCAATTTAACAGACCTTGAACTGGCACAATGATAACAAACCACGCGTTCCAAATGGCGTGTGGCTGGCGCACAAAACAAAACAGTGGCGAGGTGAAGACAACAAAAGGAAAAGAAAAAAGACAAATACAAATCGATCGATCAGGACGTAAAAGAGGAGTCGTTCCAAGGAAACTAGAAAATAATGGCCCCCCGTGTCGTCGCGAAAGTCTTATCAGGTGCCCATTTTAGGCTCCTTCTTTGCCTCGCTTCACTCTGGGGAAGGGGGGCGCGTGGAGAACTGGAGCCTCGTCAAGAGGACAATGGCGCCCGCCGCATCCATCGCCAGGATGTTTTGCCCAGGTGTTTACGCTAGAAAATAGGGAGGAAAGAATAATCTTACAGGCATCAGGGAGTCAGGCTGCTTAGATCGAATTAGCAGTGCCTATCGACGAACCTTCCCAGCTTACAGTGCGTGACCAGCGAGCGACCGCAAAAGCGATAGCGCACAAAGGGCGTCGTCATACTAATTGCACACAAGCTTGACCTGCCTCACTAACAGCTAGATCGCCACCCTAGGTAGACTTGCTCCTGCCTTGCACATAATACAGCGATGGGCCTGTCATATCCGCTTCCGGTTTCACCCCCCTCTTGTCTTGTCTCTTTTGCTTTCATCAGCGCGCTCCTTAACCACACACCCCTGCACCTTCCTTGCTTTTCGCCTGGCCCTTCGCCTTCGCGAGGCCTTTTGGCACTGGAACGAGCCCGTCAACCACCAATCTGCGTTGTGTTGCTTGCGCCAGACAATCCAGCCAAACAACGCACGTACCACACACACACACACACTGTCGCTCTTTCTCGCAGCCAGGCGCAAACATTCGCAAAGGGAAAGCGCGGACCACAGCCCCCAGTCACAGGCCCGATGTTGTTGCCCCTTCTTAACTGGTGATATCCGCACCCTCTTTCTGGGCTTCTGCCCTCTCCTTTCTCTTTTCTTTCCCTCTCCAAAGCAATCAAGAACAACACAAACAACATCGAACGTTTCATCCATCGAGAGTCATCTCCTTGTCACAGTCTGATAGTCGCATATCGGTTCCCCTGCCCATTCGCTACGCATTTTCTCTACCTTTGCCTCTGCAAGCTACTTGTCTGCCGCCGTGTTATTTGCCCCGGCTTCGGATTTTATCGTTTCCTGTGAGTGACTCAACGCTACGACGCGCACCGCGTTATATCATCACCAGTTGCCCCCATCCGTCGCGACGTCTGCCTTGTCGCAGCCTTGCAGCAGTTAAATATCAGACACTCTTATTTGGCGTCCCTATTTTTTTGTTCCATCTTTCTGCCTTTTTTCCCCTCTCGTCTGTCTTATCAGCTGGACGTGCATCAACCGTTACATCAGTGACTAACACGCATCGTGCGTCTCAGTCTAGAAACGGTCTTCAATACACGACAACCAACACTACTACACGGCCCACGGCACAGTCGTCGCATCGCTCGACGAACACGCAGAGCTTCTTGCATCAACCATTACCTACCAAAGGAAAAGAGAAAGCGCAAAGCAACTCGCAATCATGGCAGCTGCAACCGAACGCGATATCCAAGCGACCTCCCGCCGAGACTCCTTCACTGGTGTAGCGGCCCGGAGTGTCCCTGTGACTCGAACCCATCCTCACCCCCTTCCTACTCCTCCCAACTCCATATCACCAGCGCTGCCGCCGCACGGGCTCAAGGCCCAGTTGCAGAAGGCGGCCAAGCTGGAGCCGATCGACTCCGACCTAGACTTGCATGATCTCAGTGACGATTATGGTTCGCCCACCGCCGCCAACCGCGGAGGCGTCGCTGCCCTTGCTGCTGCGGCAGCAGCGGCAGAGACGACTGCGGACGGCTTCGGTTCGCCGCCGTTTGAGTCGACCGATGCGATCTCGCCAGCCATGCTGGCCAAGTTTCACCTGCCCGAGATCTTGCTGAACCATGGCCCCTTGGCCATTCGATATATCATCGGACACCTTACGGCTTCAGTGCCCGGGTTCTCCTTCATACCACCAGCAAAGTCTCGGAGATTGGTCGTTGCGGCGTTGGAAGGACGAGGAAATGGGGCAGACGGCGGGATGGGTGGACTGGAGGGCGACGTGGAGTTCCAGAAGGTGAGCTGGGGAGTCTGGGGAGCAAGACGGGTTGGTGGTAGTGCCAGGCAACTGGCGTCGACACCAGCGGCCCACGGTTCACTCGGGATCCCCATCGCCGGCGGAAGTGGAGGTGGGAGTGGAGGAGGCCTCGGTGTGGACCGGCTCCGGCAACACACCGAAGGGTCTGGCGCCCTTTACCGGGATCCAGACCTTAAAAGCAACAACATCCGGAACATGAACGTGGCGGAGGACGAGGCCGACAGAATGTCCATGGACGACGATGACGGCCCTGCCTCGGCGTCGTGTTCCGAAGCCCCGGACGAAGACATGATGATGGACGACGACCCCGAAAATCTAACAGACGACGAAGACTGGGGCGCCGTTGGCGCAGCTGCCCTTCGTGCAGAATCCTATTCCAACTCTGCCGCCGCGGGTCGGTTCGGCAGCCCCATTTTCATGTCTTCACGTCCGTACGGCTCTTTCAGCAAATTTGGCACCGCAGGCAGCAGGCACTTCTCCTTCAGTGCCAGCGCGCGGGCAACCAGCCCCCAAGTACAAAATGCCCTGGCAGCGACGGGCTTCAGTCCCTTCCAGGGTGCCTCGGACGAACAAGAGCTTGAGGCCATCGAAGGCCTTCTTCGTCTTGGGTCTGTATAATATACCATTGCATAGGACGGCGTTTTTTTTCCTTTTACTTCTTTTTAATGGTGGCATCGCGTTGTTGGGCGACTTTTCTTCTCACGGTTATTTTTCTCTCTTCCTCTCACATTTTTCCCTTCCATTGTTCACTCTTATGGCACCTCATCTCTTTCTTCCACGCCTACACTTTTGACTTTTTCACAAACCTTTTTATCACAGGCCTTTGGCTTTCGCTTTTTTTGGGGGGGGGGGGGGGGGGGGGG